>VZTT01022699.1:32989-49121 GCA_013400855.1 Buphagus erythrorhynchus
TCCAATACATGATTGCAGCTTGGTTATAGCAGAAGAGCTGAGTATGGAGCTCAAGCTACTTTTCACTTATTCCAAATAGCTGTGGCAGTTGTTTTAGCTGTTTGTTTTCTGCTCTGTAACAGAGCATCTAAACACTCTTAGGGAATAGTGCATTATTGGATATGGGTATAAAGACTTCATCAGCCTAATGGAACAATTAACTCAACCATTCTGCTGCTCTTGATCTGCAGAATTTTGCTTTAAGATTAGAGTGATAAGGTGAAGATTAACACCTCTGGGTCAGTGGGGCTGATGAGACATGATTTATTAATCCTCAAAGAAAACCTTAATTGGACACTGGAGTACTCTCTTCTTCATTGTTAAACTCTGCCAATTCCCTGGATAATTAGGGGAGATGGTGAGGATGATAGACTTATTGTAATTAGATGAACCAAAACTAAAGTAATAATTTTTTCCCCTGGGAACACCATGTGTTATTTTCTCCAAATAAATCAGTTCTGATATTTATGAACACCTGAGAAACATCCCCTACACATGGTCATTGACTACCCAAACATAACTTATAAAAGGAAGCTGCAGAACAGGATTCATAAGAATCCTTTGATTTAGAGGAACTGTCTTAAATCCTGGCCTTCAGAGCAAAGAGAATTTACTGTGCAAGCTGGTTAATGATCAGGTTGATTTATCCTTATTTTTTTTACCTACCATTACTCATTCTTTCATCATGTTCTTTCCATTAAGAGGCACTGATTTATAGGAGGAAGCACTCCTCTAAGGAGTTTGGTAGGTTTTGAAACTAAGTCTCCGAAATACTTTTTGGTTTTTTTTTCAAAGAAATGTCTTTTTGCAGGCAGTATGATAAATAGATTCATTATAATGCAGCACACAGCTAAAGACAGGAGAAAAGTCCGTAGGCATACAATTGTAGTGGCTGTACCTCAGGCTCAGGAAACGGAGCTTTGTGACTTGAGGATTCATTAAGACGCTTGATGCAGTGCAACCCTGATGAAATAAGTTAGCAGTCTCATTAGGGGGTTGGAGCAATCATTTGGAAAAAAGCCTCCTTTGCTACATTTGTTTACTGTGTCACAGGAAGCATGTCCTCAGTCAACGGGGATAATCATTGTCAGAGTTTTACATAGTTACAAAGACAGCTAATAAGCCAGATTGTCGAATTATGTCAATCATGTCTAAACATCAACAAGCAAATTGCTCTTTGCAGATGGGAAATTTGTGAGAAAGCTTAAATATTCAGTTCAATGGGAAGAGTGCACACTGCGAGGTCATGGTTTAAGACTAATATCTGGAGGAAAGTGACTTTCCAGAATGTGGCTCTGAAGCAAGATTTCTGTCTCTATGAAATTGTTTGGTGAGGCTTTTGACATTTAGAGCAATGACTGAGGAGACACTCATTAAGCACTGTATCCTGCTTTTCCTACCCCAACACTGTACTCATCACATTATCACACTGGTATATTAGCTGTCTTCCTCTTGCCCCTGCTGAAGTCCTCAGGTTTTATTGCAGGTTCACACCCAGACTTACTTCCCAAGGCTCTAGCCAAATCAGAGATGAGAGCTGAGAAGAGGAGTCAGAAGTTTTTCTGCTCTAAAATAAGAAAATTTTATGTATTCCTATTCATCCTTGTCGGAGTTTGGAATCAACTTTTAGCCCAGCAATCCGGATGTCATCTTTCTGAGCGTCAAGTGCTTTTGGCACTTGTCATCTTTGCACCAGACACCACCCTAGGGGGAAAAGGCCCTGTTTGTGGCTGGTAGCTGCTGAGTGCTTGTGTGATTTCACCCCTGCCCTGGGTGATACCTAAGGGACAAAAGAATGAAGAGTTTAAAAATGCTATAAAGCTTTCTGAGTGCTTAAATAGACTGAAGTGAAGACTGCACCAAAAAAGTAAGAAAAAAAGATGTTAATCTGTAGAAAGAGCAAAAGATCTATTAAATTAATCAATAGGTCTTTTACAGTGGCAAATATGATTTAGTTAAAGAAAACAGAGAGAGTGCAAGAAGAATATAATGAGTTTTTCACTTCTCCTAAAAGCAAGGATTGAGAAGAGCAGTTATTGACTGACAGGTATGTTCTTCAGAGAGGAAAATCACATTCTGGAGGGTGATCTTGGGGCTGCACTGAAGTTACAGAATGTCTGCACTGCAGTGCCCCTCAAGAGCATGGCCTTCAACTCACAGCAGAAAGAGGTCACCTGGTTAGGAGCACTGGAACATAACACACCAAAGCCATGTTCTGTCCTTCCTCTTATTTAGAAGGAAATAGCAAGAAGGAGATATATATTGATTCTCCAGCAACTTTAACTGTGCTTTGGCAACGTGAAGAATAATGATAGGAAAATATAATGTACATTGTAGACAGGGGCATCTGTCCAGGGTCCCAGGTTATGTAACCTCTCTGTTATTTGTACATACCAGTGTAAGACACTCTTTCCATTAGCTGAGTCCCAAAGGGTTTGATGTTGGTTCTGCACAAGACATAAATTTGATTTTTCAGTCTCAATGAAATGTAGACTTGCTTGTTTGGGGCTTCTTTACTAATATAATGTGTCTTTAACCAAAATCTTTGTGCTCTGATTCTGAACCCCATCATTTTTATGGTTATTCCACTCTGCTGAATGATCGGCTCAAAATTGACCTGTTTTTCCATGGGCTCACTCAGCAACAGGTTTATCTTCATTGCTATTGTGTATCATATGATATTGACTTCCTCCGATCTATGGTCATTATCATTTGGGATTCCTTCATTCATCCTTCATAATACAGAGTGCTTGGTCCACATTACATTCTTTCCTTACTAATCTCTTTTTGAAATACAGTCATAATCTACCCAGAGTCCAGGAACTTGGAGACTTAGACTTTTGTAATAGCTTTCTCCTGTAGTACCAAAGACTTAACTCCAATATCATTAGTTATACTATTATAACTTCCCAAGAGTTTAAATGTCACAGTCTGAATCAAGGTGCTCCATAGAATGCCCCTCCTCCTAATTCTGAATGTTCATGGCCAATTGCAGGTAACTGCTAGTCAACAATTCCCTGAAAGCTGGGTGAGAGGAAAGCCAGAAGCACTAAATCAAACCGTTAATACAACACAGAGAAGGGATAGGGTTAAACAAACTCAACTGTATCATGCCCCATTTGGCTGGAGTGCTGATGTTATTGGTTTAAAACTTCACCAACCCTCTCAGCTCTTTAGCACCCATAAATGTTATGTTGGAGCCTGGTTCGCAAAGAGAGGGAACCAGGGAAAACTTAATCTGCCATTATGAAGAGAGGTGATGATATCTTCTTTTCTCAGTGTGAAGCAGCCTTGGCTGAGCAGGAATTTAGGAGGCCCATGGGGTCTGTATGTGCTAGCAGGCACAGAGGTTCATTTTAACTTCATCTGGCCTTTTGGGAGAGAATAAATACATAGAGCATCTTTCTTTCCACATAGCTTCATAATAAACTTCCAGAGGAACATCAGCTTGACAAACCTCACTGTAAGATTTTAATTAAAATATATCTTCAGTTTAAAAAGTCAATTCCACTTCAAAAAAAAGAAACCTTCTCAGTTCCTCTTGAATCTCAGTCCCCCTAGAAAGACAAGAATCAGTAAGCTGTTGAATCTTGTGTAAAAAACATACACAACCTGATTGATTGATTTTAAAATGCAATCAATTAGAAATCACAGCTGACTTATTTGATTGGAACTTAATTTGGTCTGGAATGGGTTTGTGTCCTTGCCTACTATTAATTAGCAGTAATAATGGTATTGTTCTTCTATGGGAATCTGAAACAGATCTGCCTTCCTATAAGGCAGATGGTTGGTACAGCTCAAAGCACTGACTCACAGCAGTGGTGTCAGCTCCATTACTCCTGTTAGCTGGCAAGGGAAGGCTTTGGTTGAAGAAAATGGTTATCCTGAACAAAGGAAGAAGTTGTCAGTGGAGCAAGTTCGTCTTTTCAAAGTTGCAACCTGAGAGACATTTAGAAGCAGGAGAGGCTGCAGCATTCTCACAGCATTGCAGCTATCAAGGCTTGGATGCTGGGGCACTGCAGGGAAATGTGTAGGAATGCAGTAAGACAGTGGCTAGAGCCTGAGTTAGAATTCCAGGTGTTAAACTGGTGTCAAACATCTCATCCGCATTTCTATCTAAAGCATTAAGCCAGACCTTCCTTGGCCAAAAGCAAACTCAATTGCATTATCTTCTGTTTGTTCAAGGGATAAGCCCAGCTGCTGTTCTTGTTGTGCAACATATCTTTACAGAAGCTGCAATAACAGATACAACATTTGCAGAGGCTCCATGTGCCAGGGCTGACCCCTTCAGTGACCTTGGAAGGAGCAGGATGCTCAGCCCTGTGCAGAGCCATCTCTCACTGGCCAGAGACAACTGGAGTGATGGCTTAATTTTTCTTTTACATTTACACTCCAGACTAAATGCTAGTCATTTTTTAGTATTTCATTAATATTCAGCTTACAGACCTAATTTCAAAGCAGGTATTAGTTATTTTCATAGATGGACAAAAACTGTTAGCATTCCTAGAGATAAAAGAGATTTTTTTTTTTTTTTTTGCCTGGTACATCAAAGGGTACAATTACATTAATACATTTGGTTTCTCCAACAGACATTGCTAGAGCTGTGAGTATTTAGGATAAGGAGTGTGAATGTACATGGAGTGCTGGTATCTTTTTTAGTCAGCCCTGTTCTTCACATAACAGTGTGAATAAAGCCTGAAGCTGGGCACTGTGGGCACTGTGTAAACTGATGTGGAATGGTACCTTTTGGGGTAAGTTAGGCAGAATGAGGCTTAGTGCCAGTTTTTGCATAATACCAGCCTAAGGGTCCATGCAGAAGTCTGTGACCTGCAGATATAAATAGCACAGGGAGCTCCTAGGGATCTCAAGGTGGGCAGGTGCAGGGAAATGCCCTCTCACTGGGTCTTACCAGCTGTATAGCTTGTCCCTGGTGGCCCAGGAGTGTGGGTGGATTGGGCAGGAGTCTCATACCTTCTCCATAAGACAGGTTTCCTGTCAACAAGAAACTGGGGAGAAGCAGAGAGCAGCAGGGAGCAGTCACCCCATAGCAGGGAATCAGTAGGATACCTGCACTTGCCTAAACACCTTGTTCCAGGAGTCACAGCAGGACCATGGGAATGGTTCCTCTGATATGGGGTAGTTGGATAAACCTGCTGTTACTGATAATATTTTGGCCTGTTTGCTGCAGGTAGATTTAGCTGGTGATGGCACTGAACAGACGCCTATCAGAGACAAAAAAATAGGACTTCTACAAACACAAAGGGGAAGGACAAAATGGAAAACAAAGTTCTCTGCATGGATTAAACTTCAGCTCCATGGTACCTTTTTTTACCTGCTGCATACATGTGCTTTATAAATAGAATTTAGTCACTTCCTTACCTCACTCAATACAATATAAAGATGTCTACAAAGGCAATACAATATAAAGATATGTCTACAAAGACAGTCTGTTAGGCAACTATTAAATAGACAGCATTAGGACCATTAACTTGGAGGTAAGAGGTGCTTTATTTCATTGTGCACTCTCCAGAAGTCTGGTTCAGTTGATAATAACAACATGGATACTGACATCATCACATCTGCTTGGATTCTTAATTGTGATCTGTACCACAGAATTACTAAATACATTAAATTTAATCAAACACAGAAAGTAAAAGTGCCTGCCGTTCTCAAAAATGAGAATTGCTCAAGAAAGTAATACAGGCCATTAACATATCAATGCACACCAAGCCCACATATATAGTTAGAAAGAAATAAGGTGGTTAGTTAGCAGCAGGAATGTTCATAGAGTCATGAGAGAAGCATCTTCAAAGACTGAAGGATTAAAGTGAACCTGCAGATAGGACAGAAATTTGAAAGACATCAGTGAATTAATCCATAGCTGACATTAGGAAAATAGCGTAATATTGTAATACTGTAATATTGTTTCCTTATTCTAGGCTGTGATCTTGTATTTGCAGAAAATAGGGCCTGTTGCAGAGATGCTAGGAGGCAAATTGTTTGCCTGAGTGGCTGTCAGCACAAAGTTGTGGCACTGCCATCCATGCTCCATCCTGACAGGGGCCTCAGGTGGTGATGTGTCACTGCCCTGAAGCACAGGCAGCTCCATCACAGTGTATCCCAGCCAGCTGTTCAGTATGGTTACCACCCCACAGACTGGCACTATTGACCAGATATCACCAGGTCTTCCTTGCATAAGGTGAGCCATAGCTGGGCAGAAATGACCACGAGCCCACTCCCACTGGAACATCTTCCTTTTTTGCAAGAAGTCTTCAGTCAAAGGGTCCTGAGGAGGGGCAGGAAAGGGATGTACTGCAGAAGTAAAATTATTTTGGACTGGTGTAATTGAGTCTGCTCTTGCATCAAACAGTGAGGATAAAGTTTTCCACCGGGCTAAGCTATGATCTGGCTCCAGCGCATTATCACATTCTTTTACATGAAGTGCTACCTATATAAATTGCTAAATGGAAATCCTCCTGGTAGCCTGCTACCTGGTAATTATATCAGTAGAGCATGGTGAGAGATGGCAAGAAAGAATGTAAGTGTATTGTGGGAATAACAAAGGAGGAAGTCAATCATAACAAACATTTGCTTAAGAATATATTGTACATTTGGGTGTGGAAAAAGAATAGTCTCTGCTTTATACATGGTAAGGGGAAGTAATTGAGAAGGTGTTCCATTCAGATGTTATGGCAATTAGGAAGTTATGAGACAGCCTCAAAAATTAACTTGGAGGTAACAGACTTAAAATATATTTAAAAAGATCCTTCTCTGAATTTAACCAGCAAAGCATATAATTCACTAAGCTCTAGTGGTGACTTTATGATATTGAAGAATTTATTTCCTATTCCTTCTTCCATAGAGAGAGACAGAGAGACAGAGAGAGAAAGAGACAGACAGAGAGAAAATAAAAACATTTCTTAAATTAACTTTATTTACAACCTCTTGTGAAATGGCAGGATGAAAACAGTAATTAGGATTCAAGGTCAAAATGAAATTCTGTACACATCTCAGTCCTTCTCACATCATTTTTCAAACAGAGAACTGAATAGAGGAAGAACAAACTGATTTCTTTTAAGTTTAGTCTTTGCAAATGCAAAATGAGTATCATTCTGCAGATTTGGTGCCAGAGGACAACACAAGCTAACAAAATAATGGTAGTCCAGATAAATAATTTATGCACCATATAAAAAACTGAATGAGATAAAGACATAGAGAACACATTTGAAAATTTGGAAATTGCTCAAAGCTTTTCCTCCAGTGTCTCCCAAGAGAATGAGCAAGGAGCAGTAATAAACTCTGTGACTGTGTATAATTCATAAACTTTCCCTCATTTTTTGATTTTCAGTGCTTACAGTTTATAGCTAACAAAGGAACAGAGTGGAAAAATCCTGGTGAGAGTTGAGAGGAGAACATAAACCAGCTGATTCCTCCACTTAGTCTATTCATAAAGGGCATCTGTTCTCATCCCAAACTGCACATATATTTGCCATTAAACTTAGTACACTGAGAACAGAAAAAAAGCCTTCTACTCACATCCTTATGTCTACTTTATATTTATATTTTTATGACTGCTATTGGAATGTGAGATTATGACACAAAAAGCCATTTCCAGGTGATTAGTATTAAAATTATTCTGTTGTGGCTGTTGGTTAATGTTCAGACTGGATTTCTTAGGGATTCATTCAATGGCAGCAGAGCAAACTCAGAGCAAACTAGTGAATGCTATCAGAAGGCAGTGGGGTGTTACAGGATGAATTACATAGAATGAAACCTCCCACACCCACAGCCACATTGGAAAGATGTTTCTAAGTTAAAGAAATCTAAAAATTACATTCAGATAAGATTTGCCTTGAAAGGATGGTCACAGCCATGTGAAGTTGCATTCTGAAGAGACACGGTGGGCAAAAGGGTTGTTTCCAACTCTGCATGTCAGCAATTTGTAACATATTTTCTGGCACAACGCACAACAGCTACACAACCAATATTTTTTCTGTAAGATTTCTTGGAATTTTAATCTTTTAACAAAAAACAGAGGATGGTGTCCTGTGGCTTCCTGGGGGAAACCTTCTGTCTCCTACTGTGAGTGCACAGGCAGAGCCCAGCACATTTCCCAGTTGCATGGCAAGTTCCAAGCTGCTGGGAGGCTGAGAGGGCCCCCAGCCCCTGCTGCCATATGTCAGAGCAAGCAGCGCCCGGCCTGAGCCATCACAGCAGAAGCGGGCGGAACACCCGAGCAGGAATTTCCACGTGGCTTCCTACCATCACCAAGCACATAAAGAAACCACACAGCACTCTCAGGGCACCTCTGCAGATCTGCTGTCCTGGGTGGGTGAATGAGAAAGGAGGTCACTACTATCAGCAAGCTACAGAAGTGATTGAGGGGCTGCTGCCCTTTGGTGATCCCCAGTGCTCCGAGCCCGACAAAAGGGATCCATTCTCCCAGTTCCTCCCAGCCTCTGAGAGCCTGTTGAGTGTTATGTGAATATTGTTTACTTCATTAATTTCCTCCTGCCATCAATTGATGAATAAATTATTCATAAGTAAATTTATAAATTATTCTACCAGTTCTATTGATGATTGAATAATATTGACCAAATAAATTATTCACTCTTCTTTTCTCCCACCAAATGACAAATAAATTATTTGTGAGTATTGTTTTCTTCATTATTAGATCAACTCTTCCATCTGTTGAGACAATCATAAGATGTCAGTCACTCTGATAGCTATACAGTTTGTAAGCAGGACCCTTTAGGAACTATGTTTTCATGGACAAACAGAACTAGTTTATTGTATACAATTATAGATGTGTACAACTATAAAGCAGTTGCTTTAAATAAAAGGTCCTTTAGAGCATGAGGAAGTGTTTTGTATGTTTCACAGCCAAGTAAACAAAATGCTGAGATATTCTGGGCTTAATTCTCACCCAACCAAGATATTTTTTAATTGTGCAGCTTCTTTTACCTTTTTCTGTGTTTAGACTTAATAGTCAGGGTTGAGGCTGCAGTCATCCCTTGATCCTCAAAGATATCAGGTTGTAGGTTCTGTAAATGAGCATCAGGAGCAAAGCCAACCAGAGATAACTTGACTAATTATCATTACAAATGTGAATTACATAGGCCAGCTATTTCAAGTTCCTGACTAAACTACATGAGTTTTCCATCTAGTTAGATCCATGCCTTCTGTCACTTCCACTGATTCACCAGTAACTATGTAGCAAACAAGTGACAGCCTCTTCTAGTGGCAGAACTTCTAGCATATTTTACCATGCAGGCAAAATATGTCTACATCCAAAAATATTGACAGTCCATGTGGTTATGATGGGTCAGGGAAAAAATCTAAAATTAATTTTAAAAAACCACATCTCTAGGAAAGTGATACTAAGCCACAAGCCCCCACAAAAAGGATTGGATCCTCTCTATTCCATTAGTTCCAAGTTAGATTAAGTTCACCAAGATAATCAAGCTGCATTAGCATGAAATCAGCATAAGGATCATGAATAGTTACGCTGAAAAATATTCTCTAAGAAGTTGCTCAGAAAGAGACAGAGAGAGAAGGCATCTCATGCCAGCAGAGATGTAGTCCTTTAATAATTTTCCAGGTGTGAGTGTCAGCAAAGATCAGAAGCACACACCTCTGCTGGCATTTGCTTGACTCTGAGACCTACCAGTAAAGTATGTGCAAAGATGTTTCAGTTGACTTTTTATGTTCTTTTTTTTTAGAATTTAAAACCATGAAGCAGGCATATTTGCCAGGTGGAGTACATGTAAGAGATGAACAGAGACCCAAGCTACAGCTCAGGCTGCCCAAGGGGGGGAAGATGAATGAATGGGCTGTGTCAGAACAAGAGTGCTGGGTAGTGACCAGAGAGCTCATTTGTGGGGAGCTCTGCAGCACTGAGTAGCTCTGTAACACCTTAACATGGTAACAGCTGTGTCCTCTTGATTCTCCTTTCTTTTTCACCCAAATGGGGGCTGTGATCTGTCACTCAGGTCAATACAGTAGTGTAATGTTGGCCACGTGCACAGCAGAAAATCCCAGCTCTTTCATTTTCAGAGAAAACTGTTAATAGGTCTGCCTCTCTCACTGAGGCACACTAACAAGTTCTTGTCTAAACTGTCATTAATGTTTTCACTTAGATTTCCACATTAAAATTGGCAGGACTTCTAAGGGAAATGCTGTGGCCAGGACTTACAGGGGAAGCACTGAGACTTTGCATTCAAAAAAATAATGATCTCTGGGGTCAAGTTTTTAAATTCCATTTCTCCCTGTTCTCCCAGCAGAAGCCCTGTCGTATATCCAGACACAGAAATATACAGAAAGGTATGACAGAGAAAATGGGAAGGTGGTAAGAGTGTGCCTAGACAGAAATGGTGTATTCAGAGAGCTGAAGTGGAAGAATGCCCTTTGCAGCACTGTTCAGAATGGATATGAATGAAGCACAGTTACATTGTTCAAGGACAAAGGAAAGACAACTGCAGTAGTTGGGATAAAATGTTGAAGGGAGCACACGGGAAAAACTTAGACTTATATAGGTGTGTAATGGACTGAATCTTTGGGATAATTATGATAAAGAAGTTATGAAATTTAGCCTGCATATGAGATTACAGAGAGAAACCTGAGCTGATCATGTTTCAGATTAAGGGTCTGAGTAAAAGACAGAGATGCTCCCGATCAGAACAAATGTAGGTGCTCCATATTAGACAGCGTGAAGTCTATTCATCAGCAATGGGATAGTTCAGAATATGAGTTTGGATAAGAGAAAAGAGATGAGTAAGTGTACTATATAAAGATAGGAGCTGCACAGAGGCATGGGAGTACTCTCATACAATGGTATTTTTTCTCAGTGAGGGGTAAAAGCCAAGAGCCAAAATCTACTGAGATGGATTTACTGTAAATGCAGTGTACCATCAAAGTATATTTGCACCTCAGTTAAGTTTTTGCTGTTAGTTTTCCCATCAATACTTTTGACTCCTACTAATGTCCTGAATTTAGTTCAGTTTTGCTACTTTTCTGAAGGGAAGTCACCAGAAAACAGAGCTGCTAGAAGCTGCAGAAGGCCACATAGATTTAGCCTTATATCTAAGAGAAATTTAATTTAAATTCTCTGCCAGCTTCAATTAATTAAGGAACATTCAAACAGCCTTTCATATGTCTTATTTCAGATGTGATATTATTTGGGAAATGGTAATTTTTCCAAGAAAAAAAAAAAGGAGCAATAGTATGGACATGACTCTAAGTAGCGGAAAAGAACATTTTGAAATTACTAGTATGTGACAAAAGATAACTTTATTCTACACTAAATCATATTAAGGCATACCTCTCTGCCTTATTATTCTGCTCAATGCAGTGAGATTGTTCATGATGAAGACTGCACCCTAAATGAAGGACAAAATAAGAAAGCTTTGCATACCTACCTACCTATCTTTTTCTCAGAAGACTGATAATCTTCTTCTCTAAGTCTTTCCCAGAGCCAAAAAGCAAACTGCTTTTTCCCAGCGTGATGTTACTATTGGCCTTCCTTTAGGATTTCTCTTTTGACTTTTGCAGTCATTGCTTCCCTCTTCCATGTCACTGAATTTTTTCCTCAAATTTTTTTTTCTTCTTCCTTTTTCCTGTATTATTGTTATTTTTGGTTGCAGTTGTTTTAGTGCCAACTTGAAGAAACAAGGCTGGTATTGTCTTTTAAAGACTGTGAAATTAGTATCTATTATAATCTCTCTATAACCATAGCTGCATTTCCACAGGTTTTCTATCTTAGTGTCATCAGCTCCACCCTTCCTGAGAAATGGAGCAGACAAGGAAGGTGATCATTTCAGGAAGGTGATTATTTCAGAAGAAAAGGAGGGAAGTAGCTGGGGAAGTACCATTAACACGCAGAAAAGGGCCAACCCTATCAGATTAATCTCATACTCTATGAAGAGCAGTGTAGGGTAATATACTCAGGATGCTGGCAAGGAGACAGGCATCTGTATTTTGGACTAATGAAATCCTATTAAGATCTATGTGCTTGGAATTGTTCCTGGAGCACTGTAGCTAAGCGTGGATCATGGCAACGCAGTCATCATTCAGCAGAACGCCTGCCTCGAGGGCTCAGATGCAATAAGGCAGTTTTCCTAAGCAGATGTGCCTGAGACCTCAAGGGCATCAAAGCGCCTGAGATTCCTAACTACTCTGACAATCTGGCAGCAGATCTGTTTGGCACAGGGCACCACAAAGTCAATAGTAAGCTTTTGAGTTGTTTCTCTCTTCCCAACACCATATTGCTCAATGTCTTTCAGTGAGATTTAAAAAAAAAAAAAAAAAAGAAAAGTGGTCAGGCTGAGAATGGAATGTGATAAAGAGCTGGTTATGGCCTTCTGTACTGTCGCAGCTTCCTAGAGATAGCACAATTATGGGTAGGTGAGTCTTCAGTGTGTCTGGAGTGAAACATCCTGTGGGCAGTGGACTAAATAAATAGTCATTATCACTCTATAGACTCGAGAGAACACAGATATCTGGCTATACCACCCAAGCAAACCCCAGTGGGGATTATGAGCCACAAATATTCTTTCAGCACTGATAGTGTGCTAAATTCTGAGAAATGAACATATGTTTTCTTATCTAGTATCCACATACAGATGCTGATTTTGTGGGTGGTCTCATAGTCTAGCAGCTTTTCTGGAGAAAGGCTTTTACCACTTCCTTACACAAAGAACTGGCTTCAAGGGCAGCTTGACAACAGTCCTAAATCTCAAAACTTTGCAATAGCAGACAAAAACAAAGGGTATTTTTAGGTTATTGTCACAAGTGTGGCATAAAACTATAGGAAATCTTTATGTTGGAGTTTATGTGCATTATTTATTGTTTTCCATCAGATTTGCTGACATTTTCTTCTCCACTCTTTCTTTCAGTCAATGTGAGTCATGAGGAGAAAAGGACAGGTCTAGTACACAGGGACACTTACACGAACCTGTGAACTTCTTCCATGTTATATTTCCTTCTTTTCTTCCTTTGAAACCTGAATTGAACAACACTGCATTAATCTTACTTGGTCCCATCTCAGACTTATGCTATAGAGAAAAAAATGAAAACTGTAATTACTCATGAGAATTAAATTTCTTTTTTATATTAAGATATGAACCATTAAGGAAAAAAAAATTAAATCCAAGTTCCTTTTCTGCACTTTATCATTCCCTAAAAAATATGGTATTTTCAAATCTTTCAGTTCCCATTATCCATTTCATTTTACTGTGTCAAAAAAGGGAAGAATTGTGTCTCTTCTTAGACCATTCAATGCTATTAGGAATGAAAAATCCTCTCTCTAATGAAAAATCATGTTCTGCTTTATCGTGAACATTCCTGTTCTTTAATACTGTTCACGTGGTGCAATAGTTTTGTTGCAATTAAGGAAACCAGCGAAGCGCAGGCTACTGGGGAAAAAAGTACAGCAGCACTGTATCTTTTCCTTGCCACCAGCCCAGACCTTCCTCAGCAGTGAGACAGAAAAAAAAGGGAGTGGGGAGGACCTGAAGGAGAAGCAGGAGCAGTAGCATGACTGGCTATTCCAAGCAGACCATGACTAAGATCATGACCTGATGAGAATACACACAATTCCAGGCATAAAATCCCTCCTTTCCTAAACACCATGTGATTTTATACCCCAGAAAAAGTCTAGGTGCTTGATTTGTATGAATTTTAGTGCCAGTGAAAAATGGAAGAAATTGTAGTTAACATTCAAGAGACATAATGCAAACATGCCCAGTGATAAGTTCCCTGACTGGCTTCCTATCACTGTATTTAAATCCCATATAAACTCAAAGATCTTTCTGCAGTATACGACAACAAGTATTTGTTGGTCAACAGATGACCCCTGCTGGTGTGAAAAATAAAAAAGAAACATGCCAAAAAATAAATTCTAATGAAAACCAGCTCCTATTTATTATTTTTCCAGCCTCCTATGTGCATATTTGCCTTTGGTTTGTACTTCATTTTGATTAATCACATAACGCTACCAGGACTGTATCTCTTCAGCCTGTTTGTCAGAAGAAAGGATGTTGTTGTTGTTTCTTATACTTTCATCCATAACCAACCACATGGTATTCATTTATCTACAGCAACTTCTCATCTCTACTCCATGTGTCCAAAAATTTCCCTTTGATCATTTGCGAACAGGTTCCTGGTGATCTTCTTGTTTCATCGCCTGTTTATTTGGAATAAGCAATTATAGCAGCAGATTCTCTTTTCTGTGCTTCTGCTCAATTCAGGTTTTTATCAGTAATGCCATCATTACTAGTATCCTTTTCCTGTTTTCTCCTACTCATTTGGCTTTGACCTAACTTGAACCAAAAACTAATTTTTACAACAGTTCACAAAAAATTTACATTATTTGTCCGGCATACCCACTATCTGCCTTTAACCATGATCCCTTCATCTTGTCAGGAACAGTCCATCTATTTTTCAGTTGGTATTATCATCAGAGTTCTACATAGTTGCACTGTCTTCTCTTGACAATTCACTCAATAACCCTGAATCCTCTCACCAGCAAAATGGGAATGTAGGGAAAGGGTTTAAATGAAGCATTCACATCAATACACTGGTAAGGCTACTTGCTCATGTTTCTTTATTGAACTGTATCATGTCGCTCTAACAATTCAGATTAGATGTACCTCTGAAATCACAAAGCACATTTTACTTTTATTTTACATGTAATTTACAAATCACATTTTAAAATATACATATTGTTGCACACATTTCTAGACATCATGCATTCAGTAATTTGTGTTGGTCTTTGTGCATTTTGACTCTCTCAGATGGCCAGGAACGAACTTTCTTGTGTGCATATTTAACTAAATTTTCCAAGACATATATTTCTAATGTAAGCTCACTGGAGTTGTGCAACAGTGTGCTATCATCTCCTTGGGTGGGAGGTTCCACATTCTGCATTCAGCTACTGGGGAAGTTCTGCCTGCAGCTTTTTCCCAACCCTCCTCCCACTGGTCAGAAGCTTTTGCAACAGTTCAGCTCCTGTCTCTAAAAGAGAACAAAATTTTTTTTAAAACACCCTTATTGGCCTCAAATAACTGCTAAAAATCTTGTCACTTTGGATTACATTTTATCTTGCCTTCCAGCTTCTTGTAAAGTTTAAAAGTATTTGTTCCTTACAGAAAACTTTGTGCACCTGATAATACGTCCCAAAATTTTAATTTCTTCCTTTTCATTTCTTCTTTCCATTTCATTTAAGTTTTCCTATGTTAGTCTCCAGCAACATTTTCGCCTTAGGGACCTTCACCTTAATCATATTCTGGTTGTATTAACTCTATGTCTTAAATAGAAATGCTTTTTCAGTTGTCTCCTCTGGCACATAGAGCTGTCTCAGTACATCCATTGCAAGGTGTAGCCTTTTCTGGAGTGAAGATAATATTTTTCTATGTTTTTTTTTTCAGGAAAAAATTAGCATCTAGGGAATGTTTTATTGAAACCACCTCTCTGGAATGAAACTCCTTCCATGGCCTTTAAATTAGACTTTAAAAGTGAAAAAAAAAATGAAACAAGCAAATAAATAATGTAATCTTTACATTTCCAGTGTTGCTTAATACTTGTCATTCTGTGGAAAAGTTTTCTGTATCTAGGTACATGCAAACATAAAACTGGAACTGGTTTGGGTTTGAGCTCTTTTTCGTTGGTTGATTTGCTAGATTTGCTTTGTTTGTGTTTGTTTTGTGGTTTGTTTGGTTGGGGTTTTTTGTATTGACTCTTATTTCAAACATTAATATTGAGGTCATGAGGCCTTGTGGAATCTATCNAATTTAGTTTAATGTACAGAGAGCTACATATGTATATGCTTTCTGAGATACAAAGTTCAGAACCAATCGTTGCAGCATTGAAGTAAAACTTTAATTTAGAGGAAGCAGCACTGAAAGATTTAAAACTGGTACCAATGAAAATTCATCCTCTTCCTCATGTCCTTCTCTTTCATCTTTTTAAATTAAATAGTTAAAAGAGTAATCAGCAGTAACATATTGACATAGAGGTGTAGCACCTGTATATTCTTCTTGATAGTTCAGCTTTGGCTACATAGCCAAGTGAACTGTGGTTCTACACACAATCTAAT
>VZTT01022699.1:49228-65527 GCA_013400855.1 Buphagus erythrorhynchus
ATTGCATACTCCTTTTATTCTGTTTTATATTATTCTTGTTGCAATAAAAATATTATCTAAGAATTCTTATTATAGAATTGCTTTTATCTACATAAAAAGCAATATATTCTGTATGATTAGCTATCCTGCATGACAGGTTATCCTGGGCTGTGACCTGGCTGTATAAGGAGTTGTTATTATTGCGCCGGAAATGTTTCAGAGACCAGGTCAGACTCAGACCTTCAGCATTGCATGGCTCTTTTATTAAGAGATGGTGGGCTGAAATTAGAAAGCTTTTTTTATAGCAGTAAAATAAATGTGCTTCAGAATGGCTGTTCAACCNTATTTTCTGGCTTGCTCAATGTATAGGATGCCCCATTTATACATGACTTTTCTGGGGAAAAAAAAAAGTATATTACAAAAAGACAAAAGTTTACCATGTAGTTAAAGCACTAGAAAGGGATTCAGACTGAATCTCACTGGTGCTACAGGTTTTCTCTGTGACCTTGAGCAAATCACTTAATCTCTCTGTACCTCTGCTCCTCATTTATTTTTTAAAGGATGGTAAGACTTCTTCTGTCTCTGTATTTACATTGCATACTCTTTTTATTCTGTTTTATATTATTCTTGTTGCAATAAAAATATTATCTAAGAATTCTTATTATAGAATTGCTTTTATCTACATAAAAAGCAATATATTCTGTATGATTAGCTATCCTGCATGACAGGTTATCCTGGGCTGTGACCTGGCTGTATAAGGAGTTGTTATTATTGCGCCGGAAATGTTTCAGAGACCAGGTCAGACTCAGACCTTCAGCATTGCATGGCTCTTTTATTAAGAGATGGTGGGCTGAAATTAGAAAGCTTTTTTTATAGCAGTAAAATAAATGTGCTTCAGAATGGCTGTTCAACCACACTTGAAGAAAACCAGTTTGGAATGACCTGCATGTGCACACAGCCAGCACTGGGGCAGGCAGGCTACATGAGTGCTGCCTGCTGGGAATGGTTTCCAGCTTGTATTACCTCCCTGACTGTATCCTGGATTCTTAAGAGGGCTTTCTGGGCCAAAAATTTAACAACATGGGCACGACAAAGAAATGCTTTGAGGCTGTGTTTAGCAGTGGCTAGTCAAACCTTGCACTCTCACCAGCCATTCTGCCTCTGTATATAGATTTATACTTATAATAATCTATCTCAGTCTTGCTTTATGCAAATCTTGAGGCTGGAAAAGAAGAAAACATGCTGCAAAAGAAGCTTTGCTGTAGTAAAACTTAAGAAACTTGACATCAAAAATTGTTCAAAATAAGTCCAGCCAAAATTTGGAAAAAAAAGTTTCTCTTCAAACTACTCCATAATACAGTAAACATTCCCTGATAGAGGGAGTGAGACTTTGGATCAGTATTTCAGGTGATTACAGTTTATATTTATGGTTTTTGTATCAAGAGGATCCATTTGGTGATGAAAGCATTCCTTTAGGTAGGTTGGTAGACAGTATGGCTTTACCCCTCCTGAACCAGTGAAAGGATTGGAACTTAATTCTCCTGCATATCTAAAAGAAAGCTCAGAACTGGTACAGAAGGAAGAACCATGTCATCCTTGACTGTTCTCTGAAAAGAGGAGCTGATCTTTCACCTCAGTTCATTTAGGAATGTATTAGGAATCCAGGTCTGAGTCTCCTAAAGAGATCTGCAATCCAGAACACAAATGTAATGTTTGAGGAGGAGTCAAACTAAAGACAGTTTTATTCAGCTCTTCTTTCTACCTTGGCTAGGAACCTCTTGGTTAAATCCTCTTGGCAGAAGGTCATGTCTTTTTATTTCTGACTGCCTCATAACCATAGTGTTTGAAGCAATGCTTAACTATGGGATTCAGATGCACATCAGGAAAAGAAATTTAAATATATACTTTGGTATTGTTAAAAACTGGGGATGTAGGCATGCTTGTTTCAAGGGTGATGGCTCGTGTCCCATCAGGTCTTGAGGTGACAGTCAAGGCTGGTGTCATGCAGGTGAGGAGCTTAAGCGATTCTCCACGGAAGAGACCAGACTGATGCCCAGCACAGACACAGCTGACAGAATACACTGATGCTAAAAAATCATTATTGTGCCCACTCCAGCTACCAGCTTCTCAAGTCTATCATAATTGACTTGCTGGCATGGATCAGGACATCTTTTTTTTATTTCTTTCCAGCCTATGGACTAATAGTCATAGAGACAGAGTAAACTTGTCTTTATGCCTCCATGAGCTGTACACAGGACCTGCAAGCCTAACTCCTGGTTACTGCAGCCTTACTTGACATCAAGGCATTTAAATCTCTGTTGAAATCTAACTCTGTCTGATTCTGAAAGGCTTAAAATCTAAGCATATTTACCTAACAAGATATCCTATTACAATATGAGCTTCTCCACTCAAGACCTACATTGTGGCTATCTGGCAGCCCTGGTAATGGTGGATGCAGCTGAACTGTCACTTCCAGAATTATCATCCCACCCCAGATACATTGCCATGTGGTACTTAAAAACAGTAGCAAAACAAAACAAAGTTTAACTACTTATTTTGCAGTTATTTTTGCAAATGTGTCTTAATCAGCTGCAACACCTGATTAAACTTCACCCTTTCTATTACTTTCTGATGAGAGTTTTATGTGTTCTTGTCTCTGCAGACTGAAGAAGTCCTGAAGATTGATGGAGGGCCATGCTATTCAAACAGCAGGCGTTGCTGAGACAGAAGCTCTTTGTGCTAGGCAGCCTTGCTATTGGAAGTCTCCTATATCTAGTTGCCAGAGTTGGGAGTTTGGATAGGTAAGTCATTAAGTAGCAGCTCACTTATTTAGAATGGGCTAAGACTGTCTGAGTTTTTGCTTCAAGGGTCTGATTTATTTCATTCCTTGTTTTTCAGTTTGATTTTTTTTTTTAATTTAGAGTCTACTCGTATAGGAAGACAGAAAGACTGGCTATTTTAATAGTGGTTTTCATTATTTATTCCTACCCTTTGGAGAAGAGAGTAGGAAAATAGTCACAGTCATCCCCGTCAAAGTTTTTCTGTCTGTCCATTTGTATTCTGAGCACACTGACACTTGTTTTCAGAGAAGAAATAAACCAGCATCCAGTAAAAACGTCATTACAGTAGCTCATTTTGCCTGTGTACATCTGTGCGTTGACCCCTAGTTTCAGCAAAACAGTTATGATGTATTTATACATCTCCTTTTCTAAATTTGTGAGCAAGCAATTAATGTGCTACAGTGGTAGTTAAAATTAAGTATGAGCCTGCAGAGCAGCTCGTCAAGTTTTGAATACTATTTCATTTGAAAGATTGCTTCAGGGTCTGAGAATTTTAACTATGTTAATTAGCTGATATTTTCTGTAGCTGAATGTGCTAAATAAGTGGGTTTTCTCTGCAAATGATTTCCTGGAGAGTAGTAGAAAACACTGCAGAGAAAATCAAAGAGTGTTTGGCACTTCTGACCAGGCTGAGTTTTGACTGGTTTCTGACAGTGCAACAGTAGTGCTACCTACACTGACACTGCTGCTCCTGTCAGCTTTGAAATGGCCTGGGATTGCTGTGGTAGGTGCTACACAAAGGCACAACATATTTGGGAGAGAAAAAAAACCCAGCTGTTTCAAAAGAATGAATGAATGAAACCTACAGGATTTCCAGAAGCTGGTAGACAGTTTGCAAGTGTTAAAGCTATATTCTAGTCCTTCTTGTCCTTCTTTTAAATGATGCAACATATCAGTTGGTTTCAAAATTGCTACAAAATGCTGTATGACTGTGCAGTGCTTGGAGAATGAAAACATAGCTACCTACTGTCCATTTCTAGGTAGCAGTGGGCTCTCTTGGTGTCACTATGTGCCTTCTTCTACTCCTCAAATCTAGTCCAGAAGGAGACCATGTACTTGTAGCCATAGGCTCAGAGAAAACCTCTTGTGAGAATTTGTCAGTCTGAGTTTTCTCAGGCTTAGCCAGGGTTCTTTCCCAAAGCTAGCTACTTTATCTAATGTAAACATAACAGAAGAATTAATAACATGATAATACACCTGTTGGGTACGTGGGAGAAGCATGGGAAAGAGTGTCACTTTCTCTGCACCAATCAGCTTTATCCTGTCTTTGGAGTTGTGGGAGATTGTACTTAAGCAGTGTGTTTTAGAATAAACACGTCTTTCTCTCTCTTTCTTATCATGAGAGAGGACCATGTAGCTGTGTCTTATTTCCACCGCATCTAAAGGGTTAAATCCATAACCCTGCAGCTACATGTACTCAGCTAGGACCAAGTGCATTGCAAATTAAGCCCTGGAACTTATATCCTCTTTCTCCTGGTGGTCAAACCATCTCTGATGCTTCAGAAGTAGAAATTTCACTGAGACTAATGCAATTCTGTAAATGGAGGCAGAAATCCTTACTGGTCCCTGCAAAAGTATATTTTATCCTCGGAGGCATGAAATCTAATTAACCTTCTCCTATTATCTATGCTTGCACATCTTCAGAATTTACTGATGGATATAAAATTATCTCGCCACAGTATTTGACTCACTGACCTCCTGTGGCAATGAATTCCACTGGTTTCATACATAGTGTTGCCAATGGCAGTAAAACTCAGTTTTGTTCTTTTCCTTTACCCAGTGCGAAGCATACCACGCTGCTAAAAAGCAGTCCTGTGTATGGACTTATTATGAAATGGAGAGAGAAAGAAGTATTAGAAAGGACAAGACACAGATGAATTAACTGGAAATATTCTTCTGCCTCATTGTTGTTGAATCTCTCAGTAAAAGGATGCTGAGTGGCTTCAACAGACTTTGGAATAACTAATTGTTCAGGAAGAAATCCAGATTCATTTATGCTTAATTTATGCTGATCTAATTTGAACAAGAGAGTTGGAGATGGTTCATATTTACTAGCCTCAGATTAGGCTCTCCAATGGCAGTGTCTTGAGTTTTCTTAGGACCAAAGGGAAATTACCACTAGTTTATCTGATTCATTGAGTCATAAAATCTGATAAGATGAGCACTTTCCTCAAGGAGAGACCACCTTCCTTCAGCTCCTGAGTGCATGGATCTGCCTCACATGTGGAAGCTCAAATAGATTCTGTGGCAATTATGAGAATATCTGGATTAGCTTTGAGTTACCTGACTCCCTGGTTGGCAGTACCAGCAGCCTCCACACCTGATTTCCATACTACAAACTACTCCTGCTGGAGCCAGACTTATAATCTTTTGCTGCTGTGACACCTCTATTGGAAGAAAATTAGCAAGTATTCTATATCAGGTGAGACAGCTCATTAAGATTGCTGAGACCTACTTCAGCTGTTTGGAAACTTTTCAGAAATTCAGTTCCAGGAGATGAAATTTTTATGGCGGGTCTTCTCAAGAAGAGTAATTGTGTAGTTTTACTGAAGCAGCTTGAGAAATTGCCTGTTTTGGGAGAGCAA
Organism: Buphagus erythrorhynchus; assembly: GCA_013400855.1. Taxonomy (NCBI): domain Eukaryota; kingdom Metazoa; phylum Chordata; class Aves; order Passeriformes; family Sturnidae; genus Buphagus; species Buphagus erythrorhynchus. Next base: position 54,633 of record VZTT01022699.1, read on the forward strand.
CTCAGTGATATAATAAGTGCCATAAACTCTTAGCAAAGAACTGTTAATTAATGGGAAAATGACTCAGACAATCAAGAATATTAGCATGCTGCAACATAAGACTAAATAGTTACATCTTGGATTAAACTATGAGGATCTGCCCTTTACTCACCACTGCCAAGATGTTTTAGAAGTTCCTTTTTATTGTTTAGAGAGAGTACAGTCAGGGGGAAAGAGTAAAAAAAAACCTGAAATGTGAGGCTAAGGAAGGACTTTTAACAACATCCAATCTTTTCCCTTAGGCTCGAGGATATCTTGAGTATTTATTTATTTTTGAAGGAAACCACCCTGTTTGACAAGCTGTTGTGTTACACTGAAGGCAGTGTTAGCTGTCTTTTTGAGCAAGAGATAAAATTAGTTGAGATGGGTCTGGAACTGCTGTTGTGGCATCTTCTTTGCTTGAAAACAAATAACAAATATGCAGAAGGAGAGGGAAGAGAACAGAGACAGCAATTGCAGCTTCTGTTTCTTATGCTTTTAACTACCACCTTGCAGATCCATTAAGATTCTCACGAGCCACAGCACAGTCTGACCAAACTGTAGCATTGCTAAGACATTTATTCTTTTTTATTTTATTTTTTTTTTAATATGGGCAGGTTTGCATCAGCATTTCAATGATTCAATCTTTGCCACCAAGTCAGGATTTTTCAGTATATGGCAGAGAGCAAAGGGATAGAAGAAGCTAGAAACTTGAGAAAAGAAATAACAGGAACTCACTTTTCATCACATTTTCTAATTAGTTTGCAGGATTTAGCTAGAGCTCATGTGAACCCAGCAATGTCATATGGATTGTTTCTTCGGCTCTGTCTGGACAGGCTATATCTCTCAGCATCTGGATAATCAAGGAAACAGCTAACAAGTCAGCCAGGGAGATCAAACTCACTTTGTCCCAACCATCCATTGTCCTAGAATCAGTGTCAAATTAGAGACCCCAACAAGCAGTGATGGATGGAAAACCAGCAAAAAAAGTAAATAACTGTGTTCTGAAAGCAGGGTTTGAATAACATATAGTAAATGAGTGAGGGACCACATGCTGAGAAACTAGAATAAATACTGAATACCTAAACAGATATTAATGAGCATTGCCCATCTGGTATACTGGCTAAGGCAGGGGTCCTGTGAAAAATAATAGCATGCGGCTATGTAATTTAAGAACTGTATCATAATACATGTGCACAGCAAGCTCACACTAAAATTGCCTAGACAACCTTTGTTCTTACGTATCCTTAATTTTGGAGAGCATGGCTCCACAAAGTTAGTAATAATATTTTTGTAGGACCTTGGAAGCTTTCTGTACACACCAATTTAATCTTCAGTGAACTATTGGCCTGTATAATGTCCAAAGTGCTTATCTGAGAGCAGAGATGAGAGTTTATTCAAGGTTCTGTAGAAGTTTTAACATTTTTCTTACTGAACCACTCCTTGGATCCAGTGGTATCAGATACGAGAAAGAAGAATTAGAAAGTGGAAAAGAGGGGAAATAATTGTAGCTGAATACAAAAGAATAGTACATAAATGCAGCTGCAAAAGACGAAATAATAAAACACAAAGTAAGGTTCAGTGGGAGGATACAGGAGTGATTATAAGAAAATCGTTGATGTAACAATGCAATAAATGCATTTTTAAAAACTCTTCTTGCCATTCTTTTTGCACCTTGCTAATCTTATCCGAATCAAAACCTTGGACTTTCTGGTTCTGTCTGTCAGAGAAACACTGGGCATATTGTAAAGAGGAGGATAAATATTGAAAGGTGATGCTTAGAAAGCTGGTTTTCATCTCTTTTCCTCCTCTTCACTAAAAAAGCTATCTCTGGATCAACATGATGGAAAGCACAGGAAAGACTTCAGGCTAGAATAGTTAAAGTGTGGGAAAGTGATTACTTAAATGAAGTGGATTTTCAGATCAAAATGTCCAAATATAATTCATCTCAGAATGCTTTAAGAACTGCCAAACCCATCACAAAATAATGAGGAATGTGGAAGTTTATTGCGAGGTTCAAGGAGACCCAAGAACAGTAATCATAGCTCCTATGCCGGCAAAGGGCAGACGAGTTAAGTTAGGAATTTCCCAGCTAAACCAGAGCAAAAAAACAGATTAATAATAAAAAAACTACAAATTATTTAACCACTGGCAAAATAAAATAAAAGCTGAAAAATAGGCACATCACATTACATTCAAATGCTCCCAGGAGCATGATTCCCTTATACGTAAAACTTGTGTTTTGAGATATCTTCTTTTTACAAGTACCTCTTATTTTACTTGCAGACTGCAGCCCCTCTGCCCCATCGATGGTCGTTTTGGACCCCGTGGCCAGGACGAAATCCCGCTGCGAGCCCTGCAGTTCAAGCGAGGTCTGCTCCATGAATTTCGAAAGGGCAATGCCACCAAGGAACAAATTCGACTGCACAATCTGGTTCAGCAGCTTCCCAAGGCCATTATCATTGGGGTGCGGAAAGGAGGCACCCGAGCACTACTGGAGATGCTGAACCTTCACCCTGCAGTGGTCAAAGCTTCTCAAGAGATTCACTTCTTTGACAATGATGAAAACTATGCCAAGGGGATTGAGTGGTACCGGAAAAAAATGCCTTTTTCTTACCCTCATCAAATAACAATTGAGAAGAGCCCCGCGTATTTTATCACCGAGGAAGTACCTGAAAGGATTTACAAAATGAACTCATCTATCAAATTATTGATCATTGTCAGGGAACCTACCACAAGAGCTATTTCTGATTACACTCAGGTGCTGGAAGGCAAGGAAAGAAAGAACAAAACTTACTACAAATTTGAGAAGCTGGCTATTGATCCTAATACCTGTGAAGTGAACACTAAGTATAAGGCAGTGAGAACCAGCATCTACACAAAACATCTGGAGAGGTGGTTAAAATACTTCCCAATCGAGCAGTTTCATATTGTGGATGGAGACCGGCTCATCACAGAACCACTGCCAGAACTCCAGTTGGTTGAGAAGTTCCTAAATCTTCCTCCAAGGATAAGTCAGTACAATTTATACTTCAATGCCACCAGAGGGTTTTACTGCTTGCGATTTAACATTGTCTTTAACAAGTGCCTGGCGGGTAGCAAGGGACGCATCCATCCAGAGGTGGATACCTCTGTCATTACCAAATTGCGCAAGTTCTTCCACCCTTTTAATCAAAAATTTTACCAGATCACGGGGAGGACATTTAACTGGCCCTAAACTAAACTTCATACAACACTTTCTGTTGCACCTGAGGCATGCAATAGGATGTCTCTGCTGAAATATGCACTTTTCATAGATACGGCTAGCAAAGTAACTTTTTCATGCATACGTGTACATAATGCAGTGTGTGACCAAATATACGGTGGGATCGATTTTTTCTACAGAGTAGTAACTAACATAAATTTACTGTCAATATAGTTGCATCTTTTAAGATATAATAATAAAGGGAAAGGAGGTATTTAGGGAAACAAAGTCAGACACTGTTAAAAGGGTCAGTGTTCCTCTCGCTTAGTGAAGTGTTTATGTGACATACTTATTGATCTAAGCAGAACATTAGTTTATGCCATAAAAATTCTTGTCAAAAGTCTGTAAAGCTGTGAGAAAGCATAATCTTGAGGCTATATTTGGTATGTGTATTGCTAAAGGAATACTGACACTTTAAGCACAGTGCTGAATTTTTACAATGAGAGTGAATAGTACTATTTTCTTATTATTTTAAATGAATATCTTATCCCATACAAGCTACATTGTTTTAGAGTTCCTGTGGTGAGTTTGCACTATTGTTTTATTGTATGGACCATAGTGTCACTTGTAGCATGTCAATCATGTGTCAAGAAAAGGTCAAATAATTTTTTCTTCTATACTTGTGTGTCAACAAAGCTAAACATGGTGTATATAGTGTACAATGTTTGTAAATACTGGTTTCACACTAAGTAATTCTATTTTGTAAACTGAATATGGCTATTTAATTTATTGTGAAAATTAAATTTATTGTGGTATTTAAAAATGGAATGGATTAAAATTACCTATATGTGCAATGGCTTTTCACCTTTGCTTGATGTATGTCAGTGTGGTCCCTTAGCTTAGACAGATCATATGTATGTGTGAGAGAGATTTGCTCAGGTAAGTTTGGTTTATAGACAGTTGAGAAAACTGATACATGTGGTGAAGCAGGGTTTATTAAAACGTTCATCCTTCTAGGAACCTGGTGTAATGCTCACCTCAAAGAACATTGTTGCTGTTCTGTTGTGGCACTTTGCTAAAAATCAATGCAGTTGGCCGTGAGACTAAAGCATGACTGTGAAAGCCTACTATAACCGGGTATATAAAAAAAACAGAGCCCTCATTAAAACAAAAAAAAACCAGACAGATGAACAAAATTAGAAGAAAAGTTTTGGTGATTTCATCACCAAAAGGTGGTGATGCCTCAGAAGTAATAGAAAACAGTTGTGATAGCTTTGCTTTCATCTGGTAATGGATGCATCTGCCCTGAAGAAAACAATCACAGTATTGTTATTACTGGGATAAACATATATAGCTCATGTTTCCATTCAATAAGTGACAAGAAATTAGTTCAGGAAATTCATATTTTCATGCATTATACGTTGCATGGCTCTTAAAGATTCATAAGGAAAAAAAAAAAGAAAGCAAATGAAAAAGTATTTTAAAACAAGAAAAAACAAAGGAAAGAAGTGAAGTAAAAAAAAAATCTCAACCACTTTAAAAAAACCATCATCTAGAGACTGATGGAGACAGAAATTTTGGAAGGTGTCCAGAACATCTGAATAATCTGGGCTATGGCAGCAGAGTGGCTGGTAGTTCAGATTATAATAAGACCAAGTGTTCCCCATGGGCTATTTATTTTGTTCAGTGATTTGGAAGCATTGGTTTTTCTAAATAAGTGGTTTTTAAAACTCTTCTGAGAGACTGCTTCTTGTCTTGCTGTATCTTTAATCATATGTGCTACCACTGTGAGCAATGTGCCCTTTCTTCATGCTGCATCGGAGCTGTGCCAGCACAACACAGCAGAGCATATGTGAAATTCTCTGCAGTAGCTACAATACAACTCACTGTTTTCCTGTATAAGAGCCATTTATCTTGCCTAATTCCAGACAAAAAGACACATATTTAAGTTACCTAATAGTGTTCAACAGGGAGTTTTTATCCAATTTAACCTTTTCATGGTATTCAGGTGGGCAGAGAAATTCCAGGCAGCTTTGAGTGGTACTTTGAGTGATACTTCCTAGAGGCTTAGCTACAAACTGACTGAAGGCTGAGATGTATTTTCAATGAAAAGGATAAATTAGTTAGGCCAGAGTTACCCCCAAGCACAAAATATGCATTTGAAATTAATATCTCTCTGCATTTGTTCAGAAGAGCCACAGAGACTGTGATCTACCAGGCACGACTACGCACATTCCTGTTAAAGTCAGCTGGCTCAACTCCAGCTTATCATTTGCAATTTTGGAGAGATGTGGATAAATTTAGGCTATATCTTAGACAAATGTGGTTCAAAAATGCACAGTATAGTCAGGAACAGCAAGAGAGGAAAGAGGGTTCAAAGGCATTATAATGTCTATTAAGAAGAGTAAAAGAGCAGGAGACTGATTCACTTTCACTAAGCCTTCAATACAATGTCGTCAAGTCTATATAACATAACCCAGTGAAGAGAAAATTTCAAAACTGATTCATAATACATAGATACAACACATCACCCAAAGCATTCTCCTAGGTTAATGGGGATTTTGCTTCAGTGTTCATAACCAATTTGTGAAATCCTGACCTTCTGGTATTTTTCTCTTCAGGAGAAATTTCTGAATAATTCACTTCAACCTCTTTGCTTTGCTTCCCAAATCCTGACTTAATCATTTCTATTCAAATTGATCATGAGTGCTCAGACTGAGAGGAACATTCTTAGCTTGAGATTATGATTTCAGAGTGATGCACAGCTATATGAAGTTGCAGCTGTTAACTTGTGGCATTTAGGTTCTCTAAAGACATTGCATCTTGCCTATTTTCTGTACTCTAAAATTACAGACTCACAACTCTCGTAAATGTTTGGATTAAATATTTCTGCTAATATTTCTGTGTATTTTTATCAGATTTTCCCAGCTGCTATTTAAAATACACAGGACAACAATTTGCAGTATAAAGGATTATCAGAGATTAATTGGAAATTGTATTTTCAGAAATTAATACATAGGTAAATAAAGGACTGATATTTGGAGATCAGAGATTCATTTACCATTAACCCACTATGCTGCATTTTCCTCAGGAAAGTGGAATAGGTATGATAGAAATGCATATACCCTATGTTAATGGATTTTTCCTTTTCTTGCAATCTCTAAGAATAAAAGAGGCACGCCATTTTTGGCAACATGTTTCATTATAATAGTCCAAGATTTTTAAAAGGCAATGGCCACAAGCTAAAAGCACAGGACCACCATCTGAACATCAGGAAACACTTTTTTACTGTGCAGGTAAAGCACTGGCGTATGTTACCCAGAGAAGTTGCAGATTTTCCATCATTGGAGATATTTAAAAACCATTTACACATTGTCCTGGGCAACTGGTTTTGGGTGCCTCTGAGCAGTGGGGGTTAGATTTCCCTTCCAACCTCAACCATGCTGTGACCCTGTGAAAAATATCTCTATACCATTTAGTTCTTACTAAGTACTGCCCATTGGTTCAGTGTTGTACAGATCACAGAGAAAGTGGAACCCCAGTGTCATAAGCCAGTCCAGCCACTGTTCAAACCCAGGGTATGGAAGCAACACAGGGCATATATTTACTCCTTGGATAGCTGATCTAACTCATGCTGGAAGCCTGTTCAACTTACTGGAACCCTGTGATAGGAGAGATCTTTTATTAATGACAGTCCTACAGATCACTGCTGCTGATTTTAGTACAGACTGAGAAGACTACAAAGGACTGTTATTCATGAAGTGGAGGTCAGGAATTGAATATTACAGGGAATGGTATCTTTGCTTTCATTTAAAATGGGATAAAATGCTATTTCTTTCCTGTGTAAAAATTACTTTAGAAACCAGGTACGTAGAAGGATTCTACAATCCCATGGCAGTTTAAGTCAACACAGCTCATGCCTGTCAAGGTCCCAGTCTCTGTCCTCATACAATGTGCTCTTTCCCACTCCTCTGCACTGACTCCCATGATTACCTGCCCCTTCCACGTGGAGCTATTTCAGCTCACTAGACGAGCAGAAGACTAACCTGTTTAAAAAGTTGAGTAATGTCACTAAAACTGTTCTGGATCAGAGTAAATATCTTTTCAAATCAGGATCTGTCACTAGAAGTGGCTACTAGTTAATGCTTCATGCAGGACAATAAAACAAAGAAACAAAGAAAACATGAAGACATTCCTGTGTTCCAGTGGTTGGCAGTCGTTGGATGTCTCTAGTGGGAGAGGATAGGATTAGGATGTAACAGCACAGGGTGCCTTCCTCTTTTTTGTACTTAGCCTGAAACACCTTGAACCCACTGAAGAGATGTTCACAAGCAGTCATCTAAGCCCTCTTATGTTATCATTTTGCTAGAATAGATGTGCAAAGTGAATCTGAGAAATTAGGGTAGTACCTTTAAAATCTGATAATAAGTATAAAGATATGGTAACAGAAGTTTTATGTTCCTTCCTAACTCACTTTGAAAATGCTATGGATTGTCTAATTAGTTTCTTGAAAAAATACTTGCCACACTACTTTATACTTATTGAAGATCCTTGACCAGGCTTGGTCCTCAGATTTGTGAGACGGTAGAAGCAGAATAAATAACGTTAAATTTCACTTCAGAATTCAATAACATAGATCCAGTGAGTCTTAGATTGCATTATAAAGACTTAATTTTGTTACTGAAGGCTCATGCATGTTAGTGAAACAGGGATGTGCCCAGACTAACCATCATCAGTACCTATAAATTGATTTTTGCTTTGCTTATGAGCTTCTTTGAGGAGATACTTTACACCTGATATTCCATAGCACTCCTACCAGCTGATCAGCTCTGGCAAATCTGTTCTTTAAAGACTGGCTTACCTTCCGAAAACTTTGAGACAGACATAATAAACTGTCTTCAGAACCACCAACTATCCCTAACTGCATTTACATTTAGAGAGAAAGGATTTTCAGTCCTTTTGGCAATAGTGCACTGATGAAGGAGTCAAGCCCTTAGAGAACATCCATGTGTTATCAATCTGGATACCAGCCTTTTTCCCAGGGCTTGAATTGACAAGTGCAAGGAAAGCACAGAAAAGACTAGAATGCCATCGTCCATCTGCTGCACCGTGCTTAGCATATGGTAAATAAGATTACCTGCTGTTCTGAGATTCTTATTAAAATTGGCAGTATAATGGCATGACTTTAGGAGCTGATGGTGACCAAGCTACTGGACTCTTTTCAGTTCAGCTTTAACTCCATTCAACTTCTTATTAGTTTCAAAGTTTTTTCTCATGGTGCACAGTGATCCACAGCTCTCCCTGAAATGCATGTCTTGTGAGACAGAAGGAGAAATATCAGCACAGGCTGTCATTGTCTTTGCCACTGTGACCACAGAAAAGGGCTGTGGTACAAGGAATTTGACTCTGTTGATGTCCTTATGAGTCCTACATGATTCTCTAACAACCAAAAAATAATTTTCCTTCAGCAGCAGTGTTCACTACTTCAGAATGTTAATGCTTCTGTGAAAGTGTCCTGATTATTGATCAGGATATGAAACATCTATATTTTGAACTGATTGTAGTCCTTTGATACAGTACATATACAGTACACATAATACATGGCAAAACATAGGATATGACAAGGAAACAATGCTACTTCAAGCCATCTGATGTTATGCCTCAGGCTGATTAAATAGACAAAAGGAAACTTGACAGAATCATGCACATCTTACTCCTGGCCTTAATTGCAAACAACTGTTTTGTGATATATGAGGTCTTTGCCATCCAATTCCTTGGCTGATTTTCTTCTGATGAAAGACTTTCCACTTCATTGAACTGTGAAGGCTTCGTTTCCATTTCAAACCCATGGAGATATAAGAATTAATTTACAATTCCCTACTACATGAAAAAAAAGTTATACACATTTATAAGACATGGAACTGAAAGCAGCACTATTACTAACTTCATCTTCAGAAAATTGCTCCAGATGTTGCAAGCTCCTCAATAAAGCTCCACTAGCAATGCAGCTTTATAAGAACAGAAAACAATGCCTTTTTACTTTGGATGGCTGCGTAGCAGCACAGTGTCTTGCAAAGATGCAGCCCAAACCTATAAGGCTGGTGAAGTGAAACCACCATTTGTCTTAAAAACTCCACATTTGGTATGCATTGAAACAGCTAGCCTGCACCAAGGAGATGAAAGAAATAACAATTCTTTTTTTTTTCTTTTTGTAAGTGAATGGTAAAGCTAGTCTTCCAAGACATAGCCACAAGTAATTATCATTTCCACCAGTAGTAATTAGCAATGCATATCCCATACAGTGGGCAACTACTGTTACACCTTCAGGCTCATTTCAACCAATTTGCTCTGAAGTGCTCTGAGAATTAAATGGAGAAGGAACATCCACTCAGTGCTAATTAGGTAAAAATTCTGACTATATTTCTGTCCTGGGCTCTAAAGTTGCCACCTTTATGCAAGTGGTCTGCCCTGGCACAGTGGCCTGCCATTCTATCCACTGATAACAAAAGGGGAACAAGCAGACCTACTCATACAAGTTTATTTATATTCAACATCCAGCAAAATTTCCTTTGCAAAGCCACACAGGCTTTATTTTAAAATGTTGACAATTGAAGATTGAAGTTGAGTATTTCATAGTTGTCATGTTAGTTTTCACTTTTGACAGTTAGATATTAAAAGAAATCCAGAATATAACTATGCAGACATCTTCTCAAGGCTTGGAGCTACCTAAAATATTCAGATTTCTGTTTTTAATCCATTGCAATTGCATAAAATACTAAGTCACTTGATAAATAAAAATTGTGGCAATGCATTTTTATGTTGCCATAGCAAATAGTAAAAATAATCACAGGAGTAGACTAAAATGGTAGGTACCTTCTTTTCCTGAATATTCCTAAGTGGGAAGCCCAAAAGTGCACTGAGTTACACCTAAAGGCTGTTGCTGCTTGCACCACAATTAGGATATTCTTTGAACACAGGAGACAAGCATTCAAATTTTCCTAAGCTGAGGAAACTCAAATGTAAGGTAGGCATTTTGCGAGACAAAGACAAAACAGTGGCAAATCAAAGCTGTGTACCATGACTCTTTGCTAGGCTTGCTTAGCACCAGCTGATCTTGTACAGCATCCTCAGGCAGCCTAATGGATGAATGCCACAAAGTCTTGGAGAGGTAAGAGGCTATACTCATATATCTGGCATGATTGANATTCGTTATAATTGGCTGCATTTAGAAGGCATTATACACTATACTTACTCATGGTAGAAAAAACCTAGCAGCTACTCCTCTGTTACAAAAATCTCTGAGACGGTTAAAAAGTTTAGACATTGCACAAATGATCCCCACTTACCCCAAATGTCTTGGAGAGATACCCTAGAACCTGCAAATTTCACATGTGAAACCATGCTCTAGGTCTGCAAATTAGCAGCCAACTTAAAACCATCTAGGCCTGCAGAGGGAAACCAACACTGCCACTGTTTCCTGCACAGAGATGAGACCAGGTCCTCTGCAATATTTCATCTCTGAATAGTGAATTACAGGGTAGAATTACATTGTAGGTGTTCACATGGCATAGGGAAATCTAAACACTCTAACTAGTTTGGTCAAGAGCTTGGGTGCTGGGATTGGTCTATTAGCCACCAAGCAATTGTCAAACCTAATAATGCATTATGAAAACAGCATTAGATTTCTTTTGAA
>VZTT01022706.1:0-37874 GCA_013400855.1 Buphagus erythrorhynchus
GGTCAGCTGGGATCAGCTGTCCTAGACGCATCCCCTCCCAAATTATGATGCATCCCCTGCCTGCTCGCTGTCAGGACAGCATAAGAAACAGAAAAAACCTTGACACTGTGCTAGCACTGTTGCACAATAGCTTAAAAGCCTCTGTGTTATGGAGACTGTTTTTGGCACAAATACACACCACAGCACCACAGAAGGAGCTATTAAGAAAATTAACTCTATTGCAGCCCAAACCTGTAAAATTATTCAGAACAATAGGACAAAAAGTAATTATCTCATAGCAAGTGTTGGAATTTGCAGTAGCCCAACTCTCTGTTATTGAGATGCAGGTAAGTGATGGGATAAAGAGACAAGTGAAACAAATCCAGAGTAGATCCACTACATATTTATTCCTTAATGTCCCTGTCTAGGATCTTAGAGCTATTTTCAAATTAAACCAAAACATCTGCTGCTGCTCTTCACCAGCAGGCCACTCCAGGTAGGTCTTTGTGTTCATGATCTTCCGCAGCTTGCAGAACCTCTTGGGAATTACGTTGCTCTGGATGGGCTCCAGGAGGATGAGAATTGCTGCATCGTTGTTCTCATCAAAGAGGCGGAAATGCGAGAAGTCCAGCTCGTATTTGCACCACTCACTCTGCACAAAGTGCTCGGACAGCACAAAGAGCGTTTTGTGGCTCTTCTCAATGGAATCGATGATGTTGTCCACAATCCACTTCCCAGGCACAAAGTCCCGCTTGTGCAGGCAGAGCCGGAAGGGAGGGCAGGCCTGCTCCAGCTCCCGCACCATAGTGTTCTCCACCCAGTCAGAGTCGTTCTCGCTGTAGGAGACAAAAGCGTCATAGCAGATGTCCTTTGGCGGGGCTCGCTTGGGCTTCCGCTTGGCTTGCAGCCATGCCCACGTCATCCGCAGGTACCAGACCATGTGGTACTTGTAGCCGATGGCCACCAGCAGCAGGATGACCAGGAACACCAGGACACAGATCAACGACACCACCAGGGACCTGTGGCACTCCATCAGGGAGAGGTGCACAGTGCCAACCTGCGCCCCTCTCACCGCCAGTGGAGAGTCACACACGTACTTGTTCGGCCACCCCACCAGCACCTGGGCTATCCTGGCCTCATGATGGATGAAGGAGAGGAACTCACAGGAGCAGATGAAGTTGTTGTCACTGGCATCCAGAAGCTCCATTCTCCTGAAGGACTCAAATGCCTCCTTGGAGAAACCATTCAACTTGTTTCTTCGGACAGACAAGGCCACTAAGTTTGGAATGGGTGCAGCACCTGGCAGGGTCTTCAGCTGGTTGCCTGTGAGGTACAGCTCTTTCAGAAGTGGGAGCTGCAGTTCAAACTCCTTCAGGTTGTTTGCACTAACATCCAAAACTTCCAGTGTTGGAGGAATGCAGGTGGTTACTTTAGGAATTCGAGTGCTGGACAGGTTTAAATATTTCAGATTTTCTGGCCATTCACACACATCAGGAATCTCACCAAAATTATTTTGGCTAATGTCTAAAACAATTAGGTTTCCTAAATGAGACAAACTTCTACTTGTCATTTCTAAGTCACTCAGTGAATTCTGACTTAAATTTAGAGTTTGTAGTGATGGCCAACCACCCTGACAGGCTGAATGTTCTAAACTCAGGTCTCCAAGCAAATTTGCACTAAGGTCAAGATATTCTAATGACCGAAGATTTTGGGAAATTCTGCATGGTACCAAAAAAACCTTAGTGTTTTGAACTGTGACTCTTGTAAAAACAGATAGTAGACCTTCCACAGCCTGAAGATCTGTAAACAAGTAAAATTCTTCTATAGATAATTTCTTTATTGTGAAAACTCTAAGTGTCTGGGATTGTTTTGCTTGAATTTGCATTTTCCATTGTCCAGTTCCCAAGAGTCTGCAGTCTACCAGCTCTAGCTCCACTAATTTTGGCATGTCTTCTAAGATGCTGGCAATCTCAGGCACGGTAGCATCTGTTAGTAAGGTCTTTCTCAAAGAAATTTTCTTTGCAAAAGATGAAGATATGACTCTTAATACTTGCATTTCTGCAGGGATACTGAATGCTATTCTTCTCACTTCCAGCCAAGTGACAGAGTGCAGAAGGTCCCTAACAATTTCTGAGAATATATTAATATCTCTTATGTTTATGATCATGTGATTTATCTCCTTAATTGATTTCAAACTTCCCTGCTCATACTGACTGAGATTGCTACCATCAATCCACAACTTGTGCAGAAGCCCAATGCCCTCAAAGTTCCCTTGCCTTATCACAGAGAACCATGGGTTGCCCAAGTGGAGAGAGCTCAGGTTCCTCAGGCTAGAAAAGGGGGAGCTCTGCCCCAGGTCTCTGTAGGAATTGCCTTGAAGATGGAGGTGCTGGAGTGAAAAAAGGCACCCAAACCACAGAGGAGACAAGTGAGCCAAGCTGTTATTTGATAAGTCCAAGAGCTCCAGTTTTACCAGGGACTGAAATGAGTCCTCATCTATGGAGCAGATTTTGTTGGACTGCAGCAGCAGGGCTCTCAGGTTCACAGCCTGCTGCAGGTCCTGGGATTGGATGTGCTTTATCCTGTTGTGGGCCAGGTTTAACACTGTCATTTTGGCTGTGAGCCCAGGGGGAATGGAGTCCAAGCCCACGGAGGAGCAGTTGCAAACCTGACTGGCATAGCATGAAGGACAAGCCTGCTTCAGTGCTTGCTGTTCGGAGAGGTTTGCAGCTAAGACCATGTAGATGGCCAGCATTTGCCAGGTGTGTGTAGTCATTATAATGCCTAAAATATGAAATACAGCAAATATAAGATGCATAGCTTGTTTTGGAGAAGGCATATTTTGGATAAATCTAAAATGTAGGTTTTACTGTTCTGTCTTGTTGAAGGCACTGTTAAAATATTTGGTTTTAACACAGTTCTGAGTTGAAACAGAGTAGTTACTACTCTGATCCTACTCCTGTTTAGTAAGTAGCCTTCATACTTCAGTCTCATCTCAAGTCTTTTTCTTCTGAATCTGTGAATATTATTTTGTATATTCATTTTTTACCACAGGGAGTCTCCTGTACATGTTTCAAATCCTGGTTACATCAAGAAGAGTCAGCATCTTACAGTAGATAGTAACATTCAGGTTTAATATTTACTTCAAGCATATGTCTTATCTCTATTCTGACAATAGGGAGAAAAGGAATGCATTTGTTTCAGTCCATCCTTCATTTTATCTGCCTTTTCCTACTCTGATTGTAAATGTCCTGTAAGCAGGGAAACAAACACTTGCCTGGATGACTCTCATGTTGCCATCAGTCTGATACTTGCTAATGAAATTTAAGCTTGTAAAACTGACCATTGTTGCCTACTGCCTCAGCTCTTCCTTTTTAGTGCCACATCCTTCTTCTCTGCCAGTGCCTTTTTCTGTTTTGGGAACCTGTGGCAGAGAGATCAGGCCAAGCCAGAAGGAAGAGCCAGGGGCTCAGATCAGATCAGCTGACAGGACTAGATAGCTTTTTCCAGCCCCACAGTCTGTTTCTGGTCTTCTGGACTGAAATGATTCAAGAGAAGCCACACAGATGTGGATCCTGTGTAACTCCACTTTCACAGTTTTTCATAGTTTTCATAATGATGATTTGTCATGGCTTTTTTTTGTTTGTTCGTTTGGGGTTTTTTGGTTTTTTTTTTTTTTTTTGTTGCAGAGCTTCCTGCAATATCCAGCTTGTCTTTACTCCCAACAGGATGACTTTAGTTCCTCTATCCTTCTGAGGAGCTGGAAAATCAATTTTTGAACCCAAGAGGGGTCTTTTCCCTTTAAAACTTTTATTGCATATTGATCAAAGAGAATATTTAAAATGTAATTTTCCCCAGCGTGCCACAAAACCCACCTACCTCAGTAGGTATCTTACTGAGGGTGGAAAGATTGAACAATCCCCAGAGGCCAATCAATGAGTTCACATCTATCAGGTTAATCAGGTTAGATTGGCTCCTTGAGAACTGCTTTTTCCCTCAGTCATCCACCTGAGACTCTGAGCAGAAGACCTACTTTAGTCTTAATTCATATTCAGATTTGTTTTACAGTAGCTGACCCACATATACAAATTAATACAGAGAAGTCCCACCCTTCCAGTTGCATTATTTTTAGTCATAACTGCTTAAGATTATCCAGAATTGATGGAGATAGTTTGGGCATGTGGGGAGGGGAGGAAAAGTTACAGATAATTTTTTTCACTCGTTCCATCTCTTCCTCCCTGAAGGACCATAAGCATTTTGACCCCTTGTGTTACTTTCCTTTTATGTCTGTCTATCTCTGATGTAGAGCTTTGGATCTTGAAGGACAAGGTTCTCTTCCCTGTCTTTAGATGCCCACAGCTGAACTGGTCATACACCATGTCCTCCAAAGTCAATGGAGAGAAAGAACATCTTTTAGGAGCAATTAATATAGTGTGTCTTGGACACCTAGATTAAGATGGGATGACTCCAAGAGAAATGATCCCATTGCCTTAAAATGGGATATCACAGTTTAGATACCTAGATATTAGTCTACATGAACCCCAAACAAAAAATTGCGGTCTGTAGTTAGATTCATCTGCTGTCCAGAGGAGGCTCTTTTGCAGGGCTTTTTGGTCTCCCAAGAGTAACTGGATAGTGCAGTGCTGTAGGCTAAAGGAGTAAATCTAGTAGTATGAGTTCACTAGCAACAGATTTAGGTGGTATTTTTAAAGTTGTCATCAAAAAACTTACTTTTAGAAAATGAAACAACCAGGCAACCTGATGAATCAAAAACTGTCCATAGGCAGGTTATTTATAGGTGGAAAATTTGCAGCACACAAGGGAACTGGGCAGGTACTGCGCAAGAAAAAACAACAGAGCCTGGCTCTCCACCTTATCAGCCTGAAATCATCCAGGGACTGCAGGACTGAACTGCATTTGGTGATTCAGGATGCTTACTTTCCAGTTTTTGCTCATCTGTAATCTGAACAGACACTCAGAGGAATCCCATTCCTACTCTCACTCACTTTCAGCCATTTTCTTCCCCTTCCAATTCCTGTCTAATGATTCTGCTTGAGACCCTGACTTACAAGGTCATTTCAGGCCTCTCCACACCCACTCAGACATATAGCCTCAGTCTATGATATCATTGCCCTATCAAGAAATCACTTCTCCCTTTTGTGAAGGGAACTAAAAAGCCACTGTAGGAAAATTAAACTGAAATGAAACTAAAAATACATAAACTTGCACAGATGCCCTTATACCATAAGGTGCTGTGATGAACCAGGCATTCAAAATGTCTCTGAGTTATGGAAAAAGGGTCCAAGCCATCAGACATGCTCAAAATTATTTTCCCTGGCCCATACGAGTAGAAGTATTTGAGGAAATATGCATATATTCTTAAACAAAACCATGACTGACAACAAAATGAGGTTCTATAAATGCTCACAAATGGGGAAGCTTGGTGTAAGGCCTAAAATAAAGCATGTTAATAGTGCCAAATTGATTCTAGCTTGGGGAGCACTACCCAGGTAAATGTGGGCTGGTAAATTTGAGCCGTGGAGCCTGCAGAGGGAGAGCCACTGGCTGGTGAAGAGGTCAAACCACAAGCAGACTGGGGAAAGCTGCTGCCCTCCAGCTGGCAGTATGTGGGTTACTCATGTCCTAGTTCTTACCTCCCAGCACCGCCCTAAACAGCACGTATGCACAGCCACATAGGCCATGCCTCTCCTTGTTGCCAACACAGAGGATGTACAGCAGGTCAGAGTTAGGTGAGGAGGTGGCTGATGTCTTGAGGCCATTGTTCAGTGAGCTCTTTCCTGGCTGAATTCCTGAAACCAAGGCACCCCACCTTCAGTCCCACTTCCCTGGGCAGTCGGTATCTATGGCGTTATCTGGGGATGTGGCTGGAGACAAGCACCATGACCCTCTGTGATCCATGTGACAAAAGCTCCTTTATTGTTCTGAACCCTTCTTAAATAGAGGGTTTGGATTTCCCGGGTATACACATGTGATTGGTTACTGTCCCACTCATTTCCTTGGCCAATGATACATCTGCACTTAGGGTTCAATGGATTGGCTGGGATTCTCTGTATTTGTTCAAATCCATCCTATCATCACTCACCCAGGTACCTGCCCACCTCCAGACTGGTTGAGTTTTAGGTTACAGCTTTTAGACCGACTGCAATGTGACAGGGATCAACACTCAGGTGAGACAACATACAAAGAGGACAGAGTACATACATGTCACCCTCCCATGAGGAAACTGAACAGAAATTGCACAGTTTGACCCAATTTGTGTCTTTTTCATTTGCTGCTTTCCTCTCTCTTGTTTCCCAGAGGACATTGGTCTCACCAACATCACAGCTCTCCAGGAGAACCTTCCTTTGCTGCCTGCCTGCTATGCATCCCTGCCAGATGCCTGTGATTGCACCTTCCTGCCCTACTTCTGCTGGCAGCCAGAAATCCCTTCCCACCCCACACTCCTGCTCAGCAGCCTTGAGCACTCTGAATCCCCCGTGAGGGAGAGGAGGATTGGTGGCAGAGATTAGGTTGCCTCTTCCCAGGTCTCCCTCTTTGCTTCTTGCTCTGACATTGCAGCTCCACTGTCTTTCCCTGCATCTCCAGCCCTCACCTACCTGAAAACTCACCTCTGTGCCAAAAAGATTCCCAGAAATGCCACCTGCAGCTCCAGTGCCTGCATGCCAGTTAACCTATGTTGTGTTTTGTCTCTCTCTTGCTGATCATTCTCTGCCCAGCTTCCTCTCATGCTGCTGTTTCATTTCCACTTCACCTCTCAACCTTGACAATATAAGCAGGGGAATTCCCACCTGAGTGATCTGATTGGCATAAGAGCAGTAACACTATCAGTCCTTTTAAATGTGCCAACACACAAAAGTCTGGGTCTGTGGTAAGACTGTACTGTTTGAAAACTAAGGCTTCTCCCACATCTCTCTTTGACCCTCACTTTGTAATGACTAGCAAGATTTATTTCCCTTCTCATCTCTAGGCACACATTTCTCCTAATTTGTTTTATCAGCACTCACTGTTAGCTCTTGGATGATTCACTCATCACCTACCTGGAATTCAGCCTTGATTAAACCATGAGCTGTTTTTCTCCAAGACAGTTAGCAGAAAAATTGCTTTGTAGGAGACTTTGGACTAGCCCTGGAGATAACACTGTAACAGGAAAACAGAACTGAAAGTGGTGTTTGCAAGCTGAACCTACAGAAATTATCTCATGTAGACACATGTACACATACAGAGGAGTGTGACTAGATACATATTTATAAAAGCACATACACACATATATATATGCCTAAAGATGTATAAATATAGCAACAGACAATGTATGAAAATTTTCCTATTTTTCAAATACTCAGTCAGCCCATATGCCAAGGCTTTAGTATTTCAAAACAAAATAATTGCATGGCTAAAATTTAATCAAGATCTAGACTCTCCTGTAATTAAACTCCAGCAAAACAAGCAAAGGGAAATGTGAAAATGTTGAGTTAGGGAAACAACACATAACTTAATCCTCTCAGACACAATTTCAGGTTCCCATAAGAGCCTCTAAAACACAAGAAATCCAAGCACTCAGTGTAGGACTAACTACCTTAATATAAACATCTGTATCTACCTGCTTGATTTTCTTCACTGACTACAAAGGAAGATAAGTAGAGCTGTAAGGGTTGCATGGGCCAACAATGACATAAATATGTTCTGCAAAATAGAAGAGCAAAACGAAGAAATGAGCCGGTCCGCAACATCATCTAGCCCACACATTAGGCTCACATCCAAAAATAGAAGGCTTCAGCTGTTTCTGCAGGTAGGTAGAAAGGAAAGTAAGTGGTGGTGATCATTAAGAGAAAAACAAGCAATCCAAGGAAGAAATGGACACAGGGGAATACTGATTGAAGTCCATTTTAAGGCATTTAATTTCATTTGCAAATTACAATTGCATTGTTAGAAACTAGTTGGGGAAAGTGGTAACAGGAGTAAAAAGTACAGAAATACCCCACACAAGCAAAATGTATTTAGAAAAGTATATCAAGTCCACAGTTTCCAAATTTCATAGTTATTGGCAGGGACTTTTAAAGACCAGAATATCAAATCACTGGAAAGCCTAAAACAGGTCTTTTCCAGTTGGTAAAATGACAGTTATCTCTATACACAACAAAGCCAGTTGCAGTTACAAAGAAAAATAAAAAAGAAAATATTCTTAGCAGTAAGAAATGGTGATATACAGCCTTTGTGGAGATATGTTGAAATGGGGGCTTCTGACTTCTATGACTTCAAGGCTCCTTTCAAGTTTTCCCAAAACATCTGCTGCTGCTCTTCACCAGCAGGCCACTCCAGGTAGGTCTTTGTGTTCATGATCTTCCGCAGCTTGCAGAACCTCTTGGGAATTACGTTGCTCTGGATGGGCTCCAGGAGGATGAGAATTGCTGCATCGTTGTTCTCATCAAAGAGGCGGAAATGCGAGAAGTCCAGCTCGTATTTGCACCACTCACTCTGCACAAAGTGCTCGGACAGCACAAAGAGCGTTTTGTGGCTCTTCTCAATGGAATCGATGATGTTGTCCACAATCCACTTCCCAGGCACAAAGTCCCGCTTGTGCAGGCAGAGCCGGAAGGGAGGGCAGGCCTGCTCCAGCTCCCGCACCATAGTGTTCTCCACCCAGTCAGAGTCGTTCTCACTGTAGGAGACAAAAGCGTCATAGCAGATGTCCTTTGGCGGGGCTCGCTTGGGCTTCCGCTTGGCTTGCAGCCATGCCCACGTCATCCGCAGGTACCAGACCATGTGGTACTTGTAGCCGATGGCCACCAGCAGCAGGATGACCAGGAACACCAGGACACAGATCAACGACACCACCAGGGACCTGTGGCACTCCATCAGGGAGAGGTGCACAGTGCCAACCTGCGCCCCTCTCACCGCCAGTGGAGAGTCACACACGTACTTGTTCGGCCACCCCACCAGCACCTGGGCTATCCTGGCCTCATGATGGATGAAGGAGAGGAACTCACAGGAGCAGATGAAGTTGTTGTCACTGGCATCCAGAAGCTCCATTCTCCTGAAGGACTCAAATGCCTCCTTGGAGAAACCATTCAACTTGTTTCTTCGGACAGACAAGGCCACTAAGTTTGGAATGGGTGCAGCACCTGGCAGGGTCTTCAGCTGGTTTCCTGTGAGGTACAGCTCTTTCAGAAGTGGGAGCTGCAGTTCAAACTCCTTCAGGTTGTTTGCACTAACATCCAAAACTTCCAGTGTTGGAGGAATGCAGGTGGTTACTTTAGGAATTCGAGTGCTGGACAGGTTTAAATATTTCAGATTTTCTGGCCATTCACACACATCGGGAATCTCACCAAAATTATTTTGGCTAATGTCAAGATTATTCAGTTTGGGTAGACGAGATGTATACTTTGCAGTCTGTTCCAGAGATTTTAGAGAGTTCTGACTAAGATTTAAAGTTTGCAATGATGGCCAGGAACCTTTACAGATTGTCTCATCTAAACGCTTATTTACAAGCAAATTGTCATGAAAGTCCAGATACAGAAGTGATGAAAAATGTCTTGCAAGGTTGCATGGTACCATGAAAACATTAGAGCTTGCAATAGTGAGTCTTTTTAATTTGTTTATTTGTGATTCCATACCTTCCAGATCAAAAAACAAATGAAAATTCTGAATCATTATCTTTATTATTGTTACTGTTTCAACAAAACTTTGCCCACTCCTTGCAATTTCTTCAGTGTTCCATATTCCCTTCCCCTCAAGCACACAATTGATTGCCTCTAACTCCTTTAAAGATGTGATTTCCTTCAGTAACACTATTGCTTGGCTAATAGTTTGATCTGTGAAGAAAGCTTGCTTAAACGTAAGTTTTTGTATCCTAAAAGGACGTATAGAATTCTGCACCAAGCTTTTTTTTTCAACTGGTAATTTGATTTCTGTCACTTCCAGCCAAGAGACAGAGTGCAGAAGGTCCCTAACAATTTCTGAGAATATATTACTATCTCTTATGTTTATGATCATGTGATTTATCTCCTTAATTGACTTCAAACTTCCCTGCTCATACTGACTGAGATTGCTACCATCAATCCACAACTTGTGCAGAAGCCCAATGCCCTCAAAGTTCCCTTGCCTTATCACAGAGAACCACGGGTTGCCCAAGTGGAGAGAGCTCAGGTTCCTCAGGCTAGAAAAGGGGGAGCTCTGCCCCAGGTCTCTGTAGGAATTGCCTTGAAGATGGAGGTGCTGGAGTGAAAAAAGGCGCCCAAACCACAGAGGAGACAAGTGAGCCAAGCTGTTATTTGATAAGTCCAAGAGCTCCAGTTTTACCAGGGACTGAAATGAGTCCTCATCTATGGAGCAGATTTTGTTGGACTGCAGCAGCAGGGCTCTCAGGTTCACAGCCTGCTGCAGGTCCTGGGATTGGATGTGCTTTATCCTGTTGTGGGCCAGGTTTAACACTGTCATTTTGGCTGTGAGCCCAGGGGGAATGAAGTCCAAGCCCATGGAGGAGCAGTTGCAAACCTGACTGGCATAGCATGGACAAGCCTGCTTCAGTGCTTGCTGTTCGGAGAGGTTTGCAGCTAAGACCATGTAGATGGCCAGCATTTGCCAGGTGTGTGTTGATTTGTGTTTTGCTTGGATGGACATTTTGCTGTAGGAAACAGGAAGAAGAGAAGGTTGGATGAAATTTTAATTTTGAACAGCAGCTGAAAACTCTTGAAAACCTGTGCCATTTTATTAGTAATCTCAGATTAATTTTTTTTAAAGTGTTATCCTATGACATCAGTCTTCCTCTCCTTCTTGAGCTTCTCAGCCCTGCAACCCTGGTGTGTTGCTCATCCCTGGCATACAGCCATATCACTTGTCAAGAGCCATAAAGGACCATTCTTAGTGTCCTGCTTTTTTATACGCATATTAGCTATGGCTCTCACTTCTTTCATCTCTCACATTATGCCTCCCCTCAGCAAAGAAACTACGGCTGGATGTTTCGGCCTCAGATAGGGGAAGATGGTTAGATCATCAATAATTTGGATGATGGGATCGAGTGCACACTCAGTTTGCACACAGCACCGATTTGGGTGGGAGTGCTGATCTGCTACAGGGTAAGGAGCCTCTACAGAGGGATCTGGATTGGATGGATCCATGGCCTGAGGCCAGTTGTATGAGACTCAACAAAATGAAGCACCATGTACTGTTGCATTACAACAACCCCACGCAGCACTAAATGCTGGGGTCAGCGTGGCTAGAAAGCTGCCCATCAGAAAAGGAACTGGAGGTGCTGGTCAACAGGGAGCTGAATATGATCCAGCATATGCCCAGGTGGCCAAGAAGGCCAATGGCATCCTGGCCTGTATCAGTATGAGCAACAGGACTAGGGCAGTGATTGTCCCCATGTACTCGGCACTGGTGAAGTCACACCTCAAATCCTGTATTCACTTTTGGGCCTCTCACTTCAAGGACATTGAGGTGCTGGAGCATATGCAGAGTGAAGCAACAGAGCTGGGGAAGGGTCTAGAATGTAAGTCTTAAAAGAACCAGCTGAGGGAGCTCAAGTTGTTTACCCTGGAGGAAAAGGAGGCTCAGAGGGGACTTCATCACTCTCTACAACTGCCTAAAATGAGGCTGTAGTCAGGTGGGGGTCAGTCTCTTCTCCCAGGTAACAAGTGATAGGAAAAGGGAAAATGGCCTCACGTTGCATCAGGGGAAGTTTAGATTGGATATTAGGAAAAAAATATTCACAGAAAGGGCGGTCAAGCACTGGCACAGACTGCCCAGGCAAGTGGTGGAGTCACCATCCCTGGAGATATTTAAAAGACATGCAGACATGGTGTTTAAGGACATAGTTTAGTGGTAGGCTTGGCAGTATTTGGTCAATGGTTTGACTCAATGGTCTTAAGGATCTTTTTAAACCAAAGTCATTCTGTGATTCTATGATCCCACAAATGCTCAAAACCCTTGCAGCATCAGCCTGCCAATTCTGTACAAATACATGGCAGGCAGAAGCCCAAAGGGAGCCTGCTCCCCCTTCCAGCCCTTCCACAAACTTTCCCAGAAGAGATCTGGGGGCCCCCTGCATAGTCTCACCAGCCTCAGGGCTTCTAAAAGCAGAGCTCCTGCCACACCCTTTTGCATACTGTGTAAGCAATTCACGTTCTTTACTGGAAAGGCAGAACAAGCTGATATGCAATGAAGTCTATCAGACTTCTCTGTAAAACAACGCCAGTAATAGATAAGAATTGGATGTTACTGTCACCCTATAAACAGTGGCTGTAATTAGAATAATATTGATTTTAATGTAAAGAAGGGCTGTGTTTCCTGCCGCAAGTGCCAAAGAACACTTCACCAAGTTTGAACCATTAACAGTTCCAGCACCACAGATGAACAGCACCCATAAACTTTGAATAAGCAGAGATTAAGTACTTACCTTGTGTATTCATGCTGTGTTTCAGTCTTCTTCTTGCTGGTCATGGCATCTGAATGGTCACCTCATACCTGCAAACACAACAAAAGCTGGAAATTTTTGGCAGGTCTGATGAGGTAACACTCCCAAAGTGAGAAAATATTTCAACCTCTTCAAGCAAAACTTCATGTTCCCAGTTTCCCAGTGTTCTTTAACTACACAGCCAGTGAATCATACTAGTTTGTATCTCTTCTCTCCAGTGGGGCTCCCCTGAGGAAACCATGGCTTCTGAAGAGTCCCGGGCTGTCCGGCACATATGGCTCACCCTTCGAACTCACATTTCAACCAATTCTACCATTGCTGCTGACTGGGGACACAAAAATGAGAACAGACTGTGGTTGAACTCTCCTCTTTGAAAGACAAAATTTAGTGTCAGTCTCTTCTTTTTGTCAGTCAACTTCCATTGCTGGAAAGGCTGATGCAACCATTTTGCGCAAGACATTATTTCATAATCACTTCCTCCACTATTAAATACAGAAGTAGCTCCCAGGCAGAACTGCATTCACCTCCCTGAATCTCTACTTTTGATACTTCTTGTCTGGTAAGCACTGGGGATTGTTCACTGTGCTGAGAAACAGAACATGTCAGCACACCAAGTTATGTAAGTTCTGTAAAATATTATCAATATATTAAGTGATACATATATTATATTAAGTGTTGGAATCAGATTGTTTAGTCAAGGACAGTACTATAGAAACACTCAGCATCCTTTCATTTCCTAGGACACTATAGTCATATGTTGTCAACAGGAAATTAATAAGAACAGGAATGATATTCTGTCTGAAGCACAAGACACAGTCTGAAGCAAAGTATCTCTCTGTAAACATCAAAGGCAATTTTGAGAAAGGAGGTTTGATAGTGTTCATTTTAACCTGACTGAAGTCATACATAGTTGGTCAAAGAGCCAAGTATGCTGTTTGCATAAAGGGGCAGGGAGCTGTCCTACCAGCTCTGAAAGGAAGTCCATTAAATTCAAACACTAACATTCCTGTTGCAGTTACCATTTTTCTTCAGTGTTCAGATATTGTCACATTCTTCTGTCCTCTTGCACCAAGAAGTGCCTGCCTGAGAGCAGACAGATGGACTGATTCCTGCCACGTCAGAGGGCCCACAGCAGCATCTCTGTGATAAAGGGTGGCAAAGCCCACAGAGAGCCCAAATGCACCTCATAGCAACCTTCAGTCCCACTGCACTGACATTAGCATTGTACATTAAGTTAAGATAAAAATAAATTGAAAGACTGAGATACCCTTGTATTTTCTGTCTACTACAGAGGATAGCTGATAAGCGTAACATTGTAAAATAGAGGCAAAGCAGCTGTGGGGCAGAGAGGAGAAGGGAAATTGTCTTTTAGTGAAAAGATGTCATCAACTTCCCAAAGCCACCTCTTCCCTCTAGCACTTCTCAGCTGAAATGGTTCTTGTTCTTCAATAGGCAAGATTTCAGTTTTCAAAATATTAACAATGGGTTCAATGAGACTTGTTACTGTGTATTTTTGTCTTCAAAATTGCACCTCCCTGATACAATAACAATTTTTAGTTAATTTGGGAAGAGTTTTGGAGAAGACCATGTACATAATTCAGTGTGAAATGGGCACGCTCTTCTATCTGTTACAGCTTCATCACCATGCATTTGTGGAGAATTGAGGTAGGCACCAGCTGTTTTTTCAGAAGCAACCACTTTGTCCTAACATCCAGGCTCAGCAAGCTCTCATCATAGATGGATCTACACTGGGCCAGGTTTCTGGTTTCTCTCAGAAAGAGAAGACTGGTGTGACCATGCCACAGTTCACAAATCAAACAGTCCATTTCAGCCAGCTGCTTAAAATGCCAAGAAATGGGAGTGATTTTCAGGGTTTATCACATTATCCAGACTCAGGAAGGTTTGAGGGTGTGCAAAAATGCTCTCCACAAGCTGCCCCACAAACAGACAAGGTACCAACCACGGCCTCCTAGAGCATTAGCTTTCAAATTGAGCTACAGCATGGTTCAAAACAACTTCTTTTGAAATCAAAGACTCTAAAGGAGGAGAAAGCTGCTCTCTTTTAAGATGACAATACTCTTCAACTGCTTTTTCTCCAGAGTAACTGCATGTTTAGCATTCAACAAAGGTGCACCTTGTTGGTGTTTTCTCTCCTCTTCCAAATTTAAACTATGATTAACCTTCCTCTTTTATACTGTTTAAAACAAGTCATATGCCTTCAACTACACTACATTTTCCTAAGAGAAGTACACGGATCTGCAACAAGCCTGTGCTTTTGTAACTGCAGATGTTCCAAGCAGAGACATCACATGAGCCTTTACCAGCAGGTAGATGGGGATAAAATAGAGACATGGTCATTATTTTTAAAGCAGTCTTGCTTTAAATGTTCCCCTTTATCCAACAGCAGCACAAGCAGTACCCAAACTGGGCATGATGCACTCTTTAAGCACTTCCCATTCCCAGTCTCACACGGAAGGATCCTGCAGCCCATCCCCTCCCCCCGCTTCCTCCTCTGTGTCAGTGTCACTGAGAGCTGCTTGTTGCTTTTCTGCTGAGAAAGGACAACTGAACAGTGCAGAAGGGACCCAACTCGAGCAACACCCTGCCCTAGATCCCTGCCTCAGAGAAAAAGCAGAAGCAGTAGAAAAGGGAGGGAGGCATGAATCCATTGACCAGCCTGTGATACAAGCAGAAAGCACACTTTCCAAATCTTTGTAAACAGCACAAAACTGCTTCCTCATACTTACCACTGGTAACCAGGATATGCCAGCATGTCAACTTGGCCACAGCAGTGCCAGCAAGGCTGAACCCGGGATGCTCTTACCCTAAGTGCCCCCAGAAAAGGATGGCAAGGAAAAGACAAAAGTCAAATCTGTCCTTGCGGTCTTTGGAGCAGGAGGTATAATATTAATGTAACTGAAAGCAGAATGGCTTGTCATCATTTCATGGTCCTGGGAACAGATTCTTTACGTGCACTGATGGTGCCCGTGCTTCAATGTTTCTTGCAAGTCTTCTGGTATTCATCTTCAAGATACAACAAAAAGGTACATGATAACAAAAAGTAAACCATTTTAACTTTGTTGTGTGCCATATCAGGCTTACCCTGCCAGCTGCTCAATCCCTTGGTTAGATCTTCAGACTGGAAGTTTAAATGCAAAGGACCTTTGTTTTCCTTCTGGGCAATACTCACCCTGCAGTTGTGGCAGAGCATGATAATAATTTATAACTGGTTAGTCATTCAGCAGCCAGCCTACAGCACTGCCTCTGCCAAGGAAGCAGAGTTGTGTGTTTATTTTTGTCATATCCTTTCTGAAAGCATTCAGTCAGAAAAACAAAACACTGATTTGCTACCTTAACTGAGGAGCATCTTGCAGGAAAGTTGACAGGCTAAGACACCAAAGCTTATCTTAATGATATGGAAAGTTTCATTTTTCTAGAATAGTTGTAAGTTCATTACTCAACAAGAGAAAACATGTAATTTCTGCCAAAGTATTTCTGATGAGTTCACTCTCAAGGAAACTGCATTAACAGGAAACAGCCTACATGCAAGGCAAAGCTGGACAACACAAAATGAGTTCCTTTCTTACTTTGCCCTTTAGGTACAGTGAAAAAAACTTTATCTTACAAGAATACTAGGATACACAGTAAATACGTATTTTCCAGTAGTATGCAGTGGAAAAAAAGGCAAGTTTTGACACCCTATTCTGAAGACCACTGTGACAAACACACAAAATGCTGTTACCACCACATAGATTTGTTACTCCAAAATGAGAACTCTGAGAACTCACATGGTACTGGGAGCTCAGAGTTCAGCCCAAATGTACTTGGGCAGATAGGCTCCCAGCTTGCTTCTGCTGGGGATCCATCCCCTAAAAACAGACATAATCTGGAAATCTTATTTTCTTTTAAAATATTTTCTGCAATTTCCATAATGTTGATGGGTACAACATTATCAATGTACAAAGCTGGTTCTTAAGTTTTTTTAGAGTTCTTCAGGAAATACTTCTGTGTAGCTTTCTCAAGTACCACTCACACAGTATTTGGAACTACTTTTTTTCTTTGCTCTATGTCTATCTCATTATTTTGTGTTGTTCAGTTTGTTTTGCTGTATCCTAGACTGTATGACAGAGGTCATCTAAGATGGGCTGCCCAGAATGGTATGAAGTATCAGCCCCCTGGCTTGTCCCCTTTCCCTNACCAAGCAGCAGAGATTCTGGAAAATATAAAAGCTAAAACCCAAGGCATCAAAACCATCTTCAAATAATAAGTTATTTCCAATATTGGACCATTCTCTGACTTTCTGAATTTGAACATGATTGAAAACAGACAGCCCAAGCTGATTTTCAAGCACACACTCAGCTATTTTAATATTTCCCTCTAAATTATCCTCAGACTGCATTTCTTGTTCTTCTTGAGGTAGGTTTTCTTGACTGTAACAGTACCAGCTTAGTAATGACAGATTCAGAAAAGACCATGTAACTTGTGCCTGTGCTGCCAGATGCCTTTTTGTCTTTATCACAGTATGTACAGAAAGAAACACACCATACCAGACGATCAACCTCAAAACCAAGGCATTTTCTACTGCTATGAAATACCTATATTTACAAACTTTGAGCTGAATGCCTCTCTAACATCCCAATTAAGTTACATGGATGTGCAGAGCAGTGCTGCGGCAATGCAAGAGAGGGTTGTAGCAATGCCAAAAAGACTTGTGTATATCTCAGTAAGTACAGAAAGCATGGTAACTCATGCTTTCAAGTAATTTGCTCTGCATTTCACTGCTTTTGGACAGAAGAACTGCCAGAGGAAGAGGAATCAAAGAAAATATAGGAAAAAACCAGCAATCAACAACCAAATTCCATCTCCATAGCTGAAACTATATAGTTCCATAGCTAAATCTCCACAGCTCCAAACTACAGGACCAGAATAAGCTGGTTGAGAGATATCCATAAGGTAATAGAATTTGTCTACCTTACATCTGCTCTACCATGGGAAAGAACATCAAATTAGATACACTCTCCTACCTTGTATCAATTCCAGTGATAGTCCTTCAATGCTTAACTCACCGTGGAGTTCACACCTGTGGGCACAAGATCTTCGTTTCTTTGGGTTTTATTATTCAATGTCTACCCAAGAGACTGGCCACCTGGTTTGTTTTCAGCTTATAACTTACACTAGTGTCAGCATAAATATTCTTTTCTATTTATAGAACTTATGTTACATTTACACTTCTTTCACGTGCTATTTTTATGACATCATTTAAAATTAATTTCCTGAATATTCCATGATTAATAGTGTCAACAAATTTCTCTAAAATCTGTTCTTTGGAGTACTTTATTTCTCTGGGGTTCATTCCTTGAACTCTTTGGTCCCAGCTCACATCTGGGACCAAAAGGCCAGGCAGAACATACTGACATGTACAACCCTCTGCTGACAGGCATCTTTCTTGGTGATCTCTTTGGTGTCTCCATGTTTGCCTCTGACAGTATCCTCTCTGGTATTTGTAAAGCCTCCCAGCTGAACAGAATTTTTCAGGAGTCACTAACAAAAATGCAATGAGTAATGGGAGAAGGGATATATAAAGTACAGGTTGGCTGGACACTTCTCCCCTACTGTTTAGTTTTCTAAACTTTTCTGTAAAATAAGTATTTCTCACATTTCTCATGATGAAGCAGAGCCTGTGAATGAGTTTGGCTTGTTCCCTGTTTCTGCAGGTGGAGAAATCCTACTTCCAGGCTGGGCAGCCCTTTCCTTTTCAGGGGGAACTCAGCAAGGAGCTGGCAAGCTTGTTTGCTGGAAAAGAAATCCGTGAGCTCATAACTTCTCACTGAGTAACAGGACAACATTGATACCAGTAACTCAGTCAGGGTGAGTCAGGTCTGCAACTGGATTAATGGAGAAGGGAATGTTTCCATCCGCTTTGGCTCCTCATGACAAAACACCCTGCCATCAGTGAAGGAATGGCTTTGTGCTCCCCTCTGCTTTTTACTCCTTGCAGGAAGGCTCAAAAATATAAATGGCCCATCCCCCAGGAATGCCACCAATCATAAAATAATCCCTCTCCAATTGCTCTCCCTAACTCTGCTGGCACAATGACGACTGCATACTCTGCCAGAGTTAACAAGCAGGCACATTAATCCCCCCTCCTGCTAGAGAGTCTTTCCAGACCTGCCTCAGCTTTCTGTCAATCACTGTGCATGGAGGCAGGTTTGTTCCAGAATGATTCCTTGCAAGTGTATTTGCAGGAGAATGCCAAGTATGCACCTAATCTGAAATGACTGAAGCCCTTGGAGGCATGGGACCAGCTGTGTCTGTGTGGCTGGTTCTTTCATTTGCAATTTTTCATTCGTGTGGTTTACTTTGGCTGCTTGTCTTTGGTAAACATAGTACGACACTGGAACCAGGAAATATCCAAAATAAGAAAATAAATGGACGATGATTAATAGATCTTGCTTTGTCTTACTAAGGATCTGCCATACTAAGGGCCAGATTCTTGCTGCCATCCAAAGAGGAGTAAAAGCTCCCTGGGAACCTATCAGGAGTGAAGGACACCTCTAGCAGGGAAGGAAGGGATGGGGAAGCCGCTGGTCTCATGCAACCACACTAGGACAGGCTCAGCAAGCCTTTGGAAATCACAGGCAGAACAAGAGCCTGACCCAGCTGCCCTGGAGGCATGGGGAAGTGGGAAGCCCACCGTGGTGCCTCAGAGCTGGTTTGTCCTAAAAAGCTTGTGTTTCCCACTCCAGGGTTCAGCCGGGGCTTTCCTTCCCCTCCAACCTTTGCTTTTCCCTATGGACTTCTAGTGTGTAAGAAAACACCTTTGTAGATAAAGCCACACCTTTAGCAGTGCAGGTACTCTCCAATTAGATTAATCTCTAGTGCATTTTAAAGGGAAAATCAGATAATGAATATACTGAGACACTGCAGAGCCGCCTGTCTGGGAGTGGGGCTTGCTTGCTCCTGCTCTTCCAGGATGGAAAGTCAGAAGAGCAACAAGATCCTCTAATTCCCAGTCTCCACTAGTGGGGAAGCAGCTGAGAACTGGGTCCCTACAATTGCATACATTCAATCTACCCTATACATTTGCAGGCAGCAGGACAAGACTGCTCCTGCACACAGAGGGACTGGCTTTGCCTGTCTCTGGGAAGCCATAACCTTCTGTTCAAAAGGCCTGTGGCAGGAGGAAATCATTGAGACAAGTTGTCGCCTTTGCTCCTTTTCCTGCAATAAGCAGGACAATAAGGAAATTCAGCAAAGATACACCATGAATGCTCCAGCAGAGAGAGAGAATTTTACTTTATGGGCTCCCTAAACCTCTGTAAATGTTGCCACAGCTGAAACACAGAACAAAAGGAGGTGCTTCTTCTGGACAAGCTCTCTGAAGGAGCCAGGTGATTAGGAACTTAGCCTTGCAGAAAATATGGGCAAAGAAGATACGAATGAGCACTTAACCACAGAAGACTGTCAGAAATGGATGATATTGTCAGAGCACCAGCTATGCTGAGACATTCTGAGCATACTCAGAAGCAGACACAGAAATCCAACAGGAATTATGGTATCCAAACTCCAGGGTGTCCAGATACCAGTGTCAGTTGAATATGGGACATCCAAGAACTAAATGCTAAACACTTATGTGTCTAAAGAGGTTGCAGGATCCCAAATTTTGCCCAAGTCTCTTGCTTGTCAGTGTGGTAGGACTGTTTTCTAATTCTTAAAGCTCTTGAACAAATGTCACTAACTGTGACTTGCTGATATCTACTCTACCTACCAAAAGAGAGCTGACATTCTTTCCTTCTCTCTTTGTTTCAAGAGTTACATTAAAGTCTAATGGGCAAGATGAAATTCAAGGAAAAAAATCCCTCCTATAGGCTTTTTGCATAATTTTTTAGGTGATACTGACATTCAGCTTCATACATAGAGCTTCTAGAAACTCAGCTCCAGGCTGTTTTGATGGGGAATGCAGGGGAAGAGTACCATTACCAGATCCAGACATTTCTCAAGTATGCTTGTATTTCCATCTCCACTGTCAAAAACATGCTTTTCAATCAAGCTAAGTAAAAGGTTAGACTTTTTAAAAACACCCATTCACGTAACACACAAACCAGGGAAACAAAAGAGAAGCCCATGTTCAGGGAAAGCAAGTTTTAGTAAAGTAAAAGGGGCCAAGAGTCCCAGCACATACAGTAGCATTTCCCTCCCCTGCCATGGGCTTTGGCTCAGAGCACAGCAGCAAGGCACCAGAGAGAGCAGCAAGGCACCAGAGAGAGACAGACTGTAAACCAGTGTGCAGTGTTTGTAGAAAGCAGAAGCAGCTGTTGTGCAGATAAACTAATCAAAGTCAGCATCTTGCACAAGGGCAAGCATTAGCTCAACTGGAACTCCACACAGTGTGGACTCCAAAAGGTTTATTCCATCTTGTGACAAATGGCCTCCTCTGCCATCAAAATAAATTGTACAACTGGAAAATATTTTTCAGAATACATTGTACAGCTGAGACCAGTTTTTGGAGTTTGCAACAGCTGGCACGCAGCATTTCCACCTGCTGCTGGGCAGTTCCAGTGGGTTTGGTCATCTTAGACATCATACACACAACCTGTCTGATAGACTGTGCTGCAGTGCAGAGCCTGCTTGTGCAAATCTATATTGGGCATGCTATAGTCTGTCTTCTCCCTGTATTTTTCTAGGAATTAATACAGATACTCATGAGTAAACAGACTGATCTAAACAGCAGTAGATGCTGATATACTCAGACACTAAAGGACACCTGGGAGGCTCTAGAAGCTTCCTACTCCTTCCTCTTAGGAAATGCTTCCTTACCAGGCTCTGTCAGATCCCAGACTTGCAGACTTCTCTTAATACCTGCAGCATATTTGAGGCAACACTGGGTACACAGTAGTAGTAATAAAAATAAAAATACCTCAACCAGAGCAGTCTTTAGGCATTATTCACTGCAGAAGTACAGGGGAGAATTTGAAATTGGCAAGTCAGTCCCATTACTGTAAGGATACATTTGATCTGTCGTCTATTAGAACACATGGCTGTGTATACCTGGCAAGTGCTTTAAAGTTGTTATTTTGATCTTTGCTAAGATAAAACTGTAATATTTTGTAGGCATTTGAGAACATTATTTACTGGACTAGTTAAAAACCACTTAACTACTTAGAATTGATGCTGTTTCCTACTTTTATTCATAGAAATCAATACGCAGTTTTTTGAAGACTTCTCTAACAAACTCTCCATATGAAATATGAGTGATGCTCTGGCCAAGACAGCTTGAACTTCTGCTTGACAAGTTCACTGATGGGGGTGTTCAACTGACATAGGACTACTCAGACAAGAGGAAGCAAGAAGGACAGAACAAAGGCAATGTCCTTTAACTCATCCCTCAAATCAGCTGTCAGAAAGAATAATACTGTCTTGGTTAGGTTTCAAGTTTCTCTATTACAGGAAATGGCACATGAGGTTCTTGCAAGCAAAATCAAACCTGCAGCTTACTGAGCATCAGTCATGTCAGGCATTCTGGAAGATGC
Source organism: Buphagus erythrorhynchus (assembly GCA_013400855.1). Lineage (NCBI taxonomy): Eukaryota > Metazoa > Chordata > Aves > Passeriformes > Sturnidae > Buphagus > Buphagus erythrorhynchus. The sequence goes on from VZTT01022706.1 coordinate 21,943, forward strand.
ACCCAGGCTTACATTTTACTACGGAAACTAATAAAAAAGAGTAAACAAGTATTTCATATTCGCTTAAGGATTGTGAAGCAGTTGTATAAGCCATTATTTGGTCCTCAGCTAATTGTAATTTATCAGTACTTAAACAGAATTGTTATTAAAAACCTTTCAAATAAATAGAACAGTTCCTTTCTTTAAAAAAACTCAAACAAACCCTCCACCAAAGAGTGAATATGCAGGTCATCTATAAAAGGCACAAAGATATCTCTCCTTAATGCTATTGTGAGTTGAGTGCAATCACAAGTTGTACATTGCTGTAGGGTATCAAATTGGGTCATGAAGTTCAGCTACTACAAGAGAAACTCATAATCTTGCCTGTGAACTTCACTTGGAAGGCAGAAGTACTTACAGACGGGAAAAGTTTGTGTCACTGTGAGCTCAGCAGGCTGTCCACCCCTGAGCATTTCCATCAGGCCTTTGTGTCCCGGGTTTCTGCTTGCCATCAGGAGCATCCCACCTTGCGAGCCACAGATGGCTCAGGCCAGGCCACGCTGAGCTGTGATGTTCCAGACTGCAATCAAAAGCAAAAAGCAAACCCTGCAAGCAGGAAGAGGGAGACTAGCTGCACTTGCTGTGACTTGTAAGTGGTTAAGGTGATAGCAAAGTGTCAGGAGAAAATTGCTCAGCCACATCTGTGCTCACCAGAGGCCCAGTGTGGGAAAATTAGACAGCTGAGCCTTGATTAAGCAAAAGACACTTATGGTCTGATTTCTAGCAGCCCTGGAAAGTGCAGTGCATGCCAAGAACATACAGATGGGAAAAACTGAACTTCATATGCTAAGTCATTTGGCAAATGCACAAACTGTACACAGTGCTAACACGGAGAGCCTGAAATCAAACACAGTGAATGCCCCATGTCCTTAGCCAACATAAAGGACTGGAAGGTGCCCAACTGAAGGCTAATAACCGAAGGAGGAAGACAATCTGGGATTAAGAAGAGGCTTTTACGAACAGAAGTAGGGCTGGCATCTCCTCTGGTTAAACAGCTGCTTAATCAGAGGGACTGATCAATCTGCAGGCAGCTCTGAAAAGAGCTGATCAATACGAAACTGCCACTGAACTTCAGAAGCCATTCACACCACAGACTGTGGGTTGCATGGCTGAGAAGTGTGGGGGAAGTCAAGGAGAAGCAAGGGCTTCCCACTCTGGTTTGGAAACAGGGCAGCAATGAGGTCATTTTCCATTCCCTCACAAGTGCCATGCACCCTGTCCAGGATATACATGTGCCATCATGAGATGGGTTGGAGGTAGAATGAGCCAGCCTGCCTGCAAGTAGCTGGAGGAACACTGCTGGTATGCTGCATTTCTCATACAAATTCAGCTGAGTAGAGAGCAATAAGCTCCACTGTCTCACAGGTCTCAGGAGAGTGATGGGAATGGTACAGCATTAACTAATTTCTGCAAGCTTTCCTTATCTTCAACATCTGGTTTGCATTGTTCAACATTTCCTACACCACACTGCAAATCACCTTTCATCTAACAAGGCTGTGTTCAGCGAATGAAGTGAAACATTTTTCTCACTAAATCAGAACCAGCCATGGTAGCAGGTTCTTGTAAGGCACTGATGGACAAGTGCACTGCTGCAGCACCCCAGCATTGCATGAGAAGGAGGTAATTTCCAATTTTGAAATGGCCCTGCAATGTTATTGAATATTATTTCTAATACTGAAATAGCACCTGTTGACGCTCAGCCCAGGGAAGGCAGCTCACCTTCCATGTTGCTGTCTCTGAGAGCTGGAGCAGGGTCCAGGCATAGGCTCCCCACACGTGTGCTAACAAAGATGTGTGAAAGCATTAACTTCCCTTCAAAAATTGTACATTCAGTGAAAATTAAAACCAAATGGCTCCTAGCAAATGGAGCATTTTCCCAGAGTGGTTGGAGAAGAGGTCTAGCACAGCCTGTCAGCCCATGGGTACAGCAGTCATAACCCAGAGCATGGCAGGGACATTCATGGGTATGATCTGTTGCCTTCTCAAACTCCCTGCACAAGAGCTGATTTTATTGAAGAGGATGGAGCCTTTTAGGTCACTTATGAGGGTGGCATTGTCCTTTCAAGAGATGTGTACACCTGCACTCAGTTGCAAGCCAAGCCAGGCTGCTGGCAATTTAGCTGACAGTAACTACATCACCATCTCATGCTAGATGAGAAGCTAGTCCACAACAGCCAGAGAAGTTCATCTGGCTAGTTTGTACACTGGGCAGGTCCTGCATTGCAAGCCAGCGTGGTCCCTGTGTGTGCAGGTTGCTGGGAGCCTCCAAGCAATAAAATCTGCAGAGAGGTGCAGCGGGTCATGTGGAAACACCCAGACCTCAATCACCTCTAAACAAGGCTGCTAAAATCCCCAACAGCCCAGGGAGTAACTCCTATATACAAGCAGGGGAAAAATCCTTCAGAGCAACCCCAGGGGTAGATGTTTGAGAAATTGTGCTGCTGTTGTTGCTGAAGAACTCAGTAGGAAATGAAATACAGCAGAGCAGAAAAAGTGAGCTGCACAGTGTGGGGCTCACAGTTACAAAGGAGGTGTTTTTGTCAAGCTGGCATAGACACACAGATTTTGCAGGGAAACCCACTCTAGAGATGGAAGGAGGAACAGCAAGATTCAGCTTGCACCAGGCTGAGAGTACCTGTGTCCACACATTAGTAATGAGCTGCACAGGTGGGTGCAAGCCCCCAGGATCTCAGTTGCAACACCACCTTGTAGGACTGGGACAACAAATCCTTTCTCCCTGCTCTGTTCTGTCACTTGCTCACAAAGAGGCAGAGCAGAGCTCACCCACTGTCTTCCACTCCTTCGCATCCCTCAGCTTACGGAGACAGGAAGCATCACTGGAACTTGCCCAGCAAAGCCTCTTCCAGTGCAGGACGAGGCAACTGCCCCAAGCAACACCAGGTGTCCCACTGGGACACCTACCTATGTCAGAAAGGCAGGGTGAATGTTGCATTGCCATAGGGACAGAGTAGGGCCAGACAGCACAGCAGTCCTGGGGAGACAGTGAGCCTTCACTCTACCCAAGCGTGTTGCAGAAGAGGATGTGATGAGCCCTGCCCTGAACCTTTTTCTCCATAGAAATTATCAGAGAGACTAAACAACAGGACAGGGCAATCAAAGGCAGAAGTAAAACACGCCCATGGTGACAGGGAAGTGCCACTGTGCACTTTTTCCAGTAATTGCTGAAAGCAAAGGAAGTATGTAAAAAGGGCGTAAGCATATGGATGTGACTCAGTGACTCAGAAAAATAAATGGGTGTTTCACAAGGATGAAAGGGAAGAAAACAAATGCCATAAAGTAACACCCAACTACCACTGTAAATACCAGCCAGGAGCTCACCTGGTAGGATGGCTCTGCAGGAACCTGTGGTGCTTCGAAGGCCATGACTTCCCAGAAATCACCAAGGCTTCTCCAGAGGCAGAAAGAAGTAGTGGTGGAGCTGCAGGCACTGCCAGCCCTGGTGGAAACCTCCCTTGCTTCCTCCCCTTCCGCTCTCTTCAGAAGATTAAATTAATTCTCCAATGAACTCATCTGCCCCCGGGCAGATTTCTCACCTGTCCTCAGAGCTTTTAGGCTCATTCTGCCAGCGTTGTTGCTTGCTGGTCATTGCTTCTTCAAGCAGCTGGAACAGGTCCTGCTGCAGGAGCTGTAGGACAGATCTGCCAATTGCCACCGTGCTTGTGACAAACACAGGTGAGCAAGCAACGACAGTGCTCCCCATCTGAGCCTGCCTTGGGGACAGCACTGTCCTCGCAGCTCTGAACCCCACAGGCGGTACATGCAGCTTGGCCTAGCCCATCTGCTGCTCCCATGGAGTTCAAACCAGGCTCCCAGGCCAGACTGGTGGCAGCCACGCTGCTGGGCTCTCCAAATCCCTCCCTTGCAGCAGCAAGCTCAACACTGTACCAGCCCCACCTACCAGCAGGGTCCCAGCACAGCACTGCCCCTCTCCTACAGGGAAGCTGTGTTGGATGCTGCCCTTCCTTGCAGCTCTAATGCTGCAGAGTAATGCTGTGAGGGGCTTGCTGCAGCCCAGCAAGGCTAGGGCAGGCGAACACCCTGCCACAGATTCTGCCTTAGTCCAAGTGCTGTCTCTCAGTACCAACAAACCTCCAGGAAATGTGCCAGGAATATTCTCGGGCTCCATAATGGAAATACTGGCCCAAGCAGGCAGGCCTGGCCAATTATACCCTGTGAAAATCAAGGACAGTGATAATGTAGTATCCCTAGCTCTCAATATGCATATAAGAAGCCACAAACCAACTGGAAGCAGAAAGCAGTTCTCTTATTGGGAAAACAGTCAATGCCTGGAGACTATGTAGTATTTACATGGTGACAGAAGTCAATGCTGAATGCTTGGAACTGCACCCACGGGGATTTCCCCCCCACTCTGTCATCAGCCCTACTAGTGAACTGTGCAAGCTACTGCTCTTTTACACTTGTATTTTTGGTCTTCTCTTTCAAATTTTAAGCATTTCTTTGGTTAACCAAGAACAACTTTTGCTGAAGTCTCTTAAAATGGTACCAGTTTCAGAGAGATCAATGAAGCTCCCAATGCTGCTACAGGCACAAGGCAAGAAATTATTTGCTCATGACAATGAGATGTCTTTAGAGCAGCCTCTCCAGTTCACTCCAGCAAAATTATAATCACTTCAGTACAAAGCAATTATTTATTTCATCTCTCCCTTTACTGTAGGACGAATGATTTTTAACTGAACCTAAACCCACTTCCATTCAAGTGGATTGCTAATTAAGCTACAGATGTCTCCTGATGGCAGCAATTATTTCTAGTAACCTTAATGAGCTTGTTACATTCTTTCATTATTGTTATGAAAAGTTATATGAAAAACTTTGCCTAATACTATACAGCTCCTGGGGAAATAACTTCTTGATCTGTTCTGGTTTGATTAAAGGGAATGATTGTTTCCTGTCTTAGCAGTATTTCTCAAGATCTGTGTGGCTCATTCCCCTTGTCTTTTGTTGGCACTTCTAACAAGTCTGACCAAATTTTTCACACAGGTCTTCTTTTCCAAACATTTCTATCTGGTTTTGTTCTCCCTGAATTCTCCAGTGCCTTTGCTTGGTTTATTGCATACTTTCCCTGCTCTTTTCCAGTGACTGATTCTGTTTCGAACATACACTTTACTTAAAACACGGACTCAGTGCCTATCAGAACTCCGCAGGGTTTTGAGGTTGTTGTTACAGTTTGTTGCAGATATAAGAAATCCATGTCCTTACACTGAAATTTGAGGAAAAGCCTCCCTTCAGTGCACAGAAAATAAGGATCTCCTTGAAACATTGAATGGAATTAACAGAATAAACTGAGTAGGACAACTAAGCCCAGCTTTCCATGTCCTCTCCTCTCTCCTGTGCCTTTTTAGTCAAAATCCATGCATGCAATATTATCCAGGGAATAAAGAACTTCATTCCATTTCAAACCAAAGGATCACTTTTTTTTTTAATCTGTATTTATTGTGTTTATACTCCCACTCTATTCCTCCTGAAGTCTCCTACCATAGGCAAGAGATGCACAGAAAGCATGTCAGCGGTTATGACTACTTCTCATGGCTTAGTACCATTTTCAGGAGCATCAAAGTTCATAGGAATATGTGAACTTTCCTTCAGAATCACAAGCACTTATGATTAAACTCAAGTCAAACAGATTCCTGCCCAGCACAACACATTATGGAAAGCAGCTGTAGACTCCAGGTGTTAATTCCTGATCAAGCAATTAAAATACCACAGTTCAGAGAAGCATTCAGTGACAATCCTATTTTTCTGACATTGAAACCAAAGGAAGGCTTTGGAGCACCTTCCGTAAAAGCAATTAGAGAACGTAAATGTAGCAGCTTTTGAGTTTCCCAACCAGTCCCTGACTACCTTCTGAGCTAAGCCAAACACATGTGGAGCCATAGCTGTCAGGGTAACTTTCAACAAAGCTTATTTTGCAGGAAATGCTGATTTACTGAAACAAACCTTTTGCAGAAATGTGCTGTTTCTGCTAAAATATTTCAAGCCCTGGGATGGCATTTCTGGATGAAACCAGCAAGATAAAGGAGCTGGTCTGATAGCTCAGCAATGTGGTGAGACTAGCAGGGCCAGAATTTAGGTCTGAAAGCTCAGATTACCGAGTAGCCTTGCATGCCTTTTCTGCTCTGCCTTTGAATAAAAAAAGTCTTGATTTCTTATTGTCAAACAGAGCTCTTGTCTTCCCGTCACTCTGTGAGCAAAGGGCAAGAGGAAATTAAGTAGCAAAAAGTCTGCTCAAGCTCGCAGAATCCTCAAAATAGTGTCTAGTCTCTGTTGGTCTCCAGTCTGACCTCTCATGAGGAGGACTGCCACCTCCACTACAGCAGGTCACATGTGGCTTCATTCAGCCATGCCATGAATATGAAGCAGAGATCTGTTCACCTGTTGAGGTACCTGTTCTCCTGCAGCATCATCCTCCAAGGGAAGTCATTCTTCCTCATGTTCAACCTCCCATGTGGCAATTCATGGCCACTGCCACTTGCCGTAATGCCTGTAGCCACCACAACGCAGAATTTGGTTCTGCCATCTCTATGGCTCTTCTTTAAGCGAGAATGTTGTACAAGACTGCTACTGGATCCACCTTCACTCTCTTCAGGCCTGACAAGTGCCCTTGTGCCACGGACATCTCTGAACCTAAGGGATGCCTCCCCCTTCTTTTGATGTCCAGACACACTCTGCCATGCAGAAGAAGAGGCTCTACCAGGAAGGGTAAGCAGAGACACCTTGCATGATGGACTGAGTCCTGGCATGGGTGGCAGCATTTCCTCAGCTACCGTTCCCACTACAGAGTTTTAGTCTCCTGACATGAGCCAGCAAAATATCATTCTGTTTTGGAGAGTGGTGTGAACTCTGCTCTTAAAGAAACATTTCTTTCAGTTCAAGCTTTGGCATTTTAAACAAGTGCAATGAAATGCACTGAAAATGCTACTGCAACATGAAGGCTAAAAATAAAAACAAAACCAAAAAATTCCAAGCGTCACTCACTCAGGAAGAAAAGTTCCTGGAAGAAATGTGCACTCACTCACACTGCACAAGCGTAACACTATCCAAGTAACAGCTTGCATTTTGAACCCAGATAAACAAGCCACAATTCAGCTTTTTTCCTACTGCCAGAATTCTGCACTCATTAACAACTATATCAGCACTAGAAGTAGCACCATTTGGAAACTCTCCAATCTGCATCAACAGGTAGGTCCCCAGTTACTATTTACTACAGATGCAATTACTTATGGGCATAAGTTTCTACCTACAACTGCTAAACCACTCCTAGTTTATACCACAGAATGTAAACTTCAGAAGAAACATGTGCAGTACAGGTTCACGGATGCTCTTAAGAACTAATACTGTCCTTAATCACGACAAAAAAATTTGAATTTTACATTTATAGCCTTCACCTGACAATAACAGCATCCTGAACATGCTGTGCTTTTTAAAACGCACTGAATGCTCAGACTTCAGTAAAAAAAATTTATTTTCAATATAAAAGTGCCAAAATATTCACCAACATTGTAATCTATTCAGCAACCAGCTTACTCTAGTACTCAAAATTGCAAGCATCTTTATTCACATTTTTAAATCAAATTCCTTTCACATGTTTCCACAATAACCCGAGTCCCTCGAAAGTGGGAAATTCGCATTTCGATTGGCTGCTGTAGTCCATATGTCCAAGTTCATGTAGGCACGGAAAGGGTTAAACCTCGGATAGTATTCCTGCTTACACATAACTGCCTGGTTCTCCATATGGGTTGAATGTTGAGTCGTGGCACTGATGGGGCAGCAGCTTTCATAAACATCACTCTGAGGTGCCCAGATGGAACCAAAAAGTCCAGACATTGGAGACAAGCTTCGGGTGCTTGAGAGGTAGGGCTGCAGAGCAAGATAAAACCAGCATGGGAAACTAAAACACAGACCATTTGCTAAAGAAAATCTGGAAATGCTAAGTACTAAATGGGAAGGAGGAAGCAGCATTTATGCAGAAACTCAAGAAATCCACAAGTAGAAAATTACACAGGAGTTTACAAAGAAATATGGCTGCCAAAAATATTGCAGCAGCATTAATTGTGTGTGTTTAAAGGCCCTTCACTGAATGAAGCCACATGAGCTCCTCCCTGCATGGCACAGATAATACTCTAACAACAATATACTACTCAGTTCTAGTCAGACTGTTGAGGAAAACAGAAGAGAAATAGAAGACACACAAAGATCACCATGCATACTTTGAGAGTTAAAATTAAAAGAGAAGGATGCCTAGAAATGACAAGAAAAGGGCTGAAGTATGTGTCAGTCCAGAAATACTGTGCATGCTAGGAGCAGAAAGAGATATTCAGTGTGAAAAATAAGACTATAATTGGAAGCTAGGGAATTTAGTTAGAAAATTTTGAAAGCTTATAAAGAACTTCCTGGAGGGCAAGATGTGTTAGTCTGCAAGGAAATCTCTCAGCAAAGGTCATGGAAGTCTTGGACTTTTAAAACTGAATGAAATATTGAAATGTATTGTGAAGAAAAGCTCTCCAGGGAAATGAACTGAATTATCTAATGCATTTTCCAGTCTCTACCTTCTGTATTTCCTGGCATTCCTGAATAAAATATGAAATAAAGCCATGTTTATTTTAGGAAAAAGTCTTCTACCAGCTTTGCCACTTTTTAACACAGAAGATTTTCATTTTTACAGTTGAAAATATTTCTTACTTTATTTGTTTAGTTTTATTCAAAATAAACCTACAGTGAAGGAAAAAAATCAAAATTGTAAAATAGAGGATTTTGAAATATGATCAGAAGAGAAGAATTGGTTACAATTAAAGACCACCTTGAACTGAAGTTATTACACTGCACTATGGGATGACATAAACATGACTAGTCTGGAGTATAACAGGCAAAAGACAGGATTCTGAAATCTGCACAAATCCAGCTTAAATCACTTGGATTTCCTACCAAAAAAAAACCTCTGTCAAAGTCACTGAGAGCAGCTGTCCCCATTCAGCTCTTCAATTTTCAAATCGCTCTGGGTTTTGCTGTCAGCACTTTTTGGGTTTTACCCTCAGCTGGACACATTGATTTTCATAGAAAAAAGTCTCAGTAGACTACATAAGCCCAAAATGTTTTTCCATATGTAAGATGATTTTAGTCAATTTTCAGACAAAAGGATCATCTTAAAATTTTGCAGACAAGGTCAGTAACATCCTTGACAAACAGCTGGGGAAAACCTGGGCTACCAATGCCAGCATTAAACACATACATCAGGCTACTTAGAAGATTCATGAAGAACATGCAAACAACAGATAGGGAAAAGACAGGAATACACTAGGAAGGCTTTCAAGGAGCACACAAAGGCAGTGCCTCACAGTGACAATACTCACTGTGGAGTTGACATAACTGGCAGGCTCCCAGGCAGGTGGCATGTTGGGAGGAGCATTCCAGGTGGAGGGACAGTTCTGGTCAATGAAGGCTGTATTCTGCACTGCTGCAGCACCTGGGAAGCCACTAGGGTAGTTCATGTTTTCTGCAATTTATAAAATCAGGAAGACAAACTAAGGCTTTTGCAACATAAAACACTACTAACATTTCAGTGGAGGAATGCTGAATCTTCTTGAGAGTGACCCAGGCTGGCACTGACCTAATCCTTCAGTGACTTCACGCAGTGTCAGGGTAGCACAGCAGCGAACAGTATCAATTTCTGTTAACAGGACTAACAGTCTGTATTAGAGACCCTCTAACAAATTGTTATCAGGAAGACAGAATAAAGACTTGGCAATCCCTCTACTGGAGAGCAGAGTCTTTATTAGACAAAATGTGCATGCTAGAACCTCCCCAGGTCTCACCGCCAACATGTCTCAGCTCTAAGCACCCAAGGGATCAGCCTGGGGATACTGCAGTCTGACCTTTAATTATTGCTTAGGTAGGTAATGCTAAAGAATTCTAGAATGCTGCCAGTGTGCTTCCTAAGCCAAGAAACTCTAGCCAGGAAAGACTGGTCACAAGAGGCCTTGTATTTCACACACTGGAAGGCAGAAGCCTGCCAGAGAGGAAACAAATAAGATTGTGCAAAAAGATATGTGTAATACTATAGGAACAAGTATTTCTCTCTATTCCCTCTGAGAGTCCTGCATACTGCTTTTTCAGGCTTAATAACTCTTTACAAAGGCCAATCTTCTCATCCACCACATGCAGTCATATTACTACAGAGCACTCATCTGGAAAATGTGAAGTCCACTTAAGCAATGAACACTCGTGTGTGTGTATAGACCAGCTCAGCCTTTTATTCCATAAAAGGTGAGAGGGAAATAACCATACTCTGTGATAATTAAGCTTTATTTCATCTTACCTTCTGGGAAAGCACCATATTCATTCATCTCGAGTGGACAATACATGCTGGAAAACTGGCTGTCACAAGCTGCATTCCAGTCAATGAAGCTGTCTCAAGAAAAAGAAAAATCTGCAGTCAGAAACAATTGCAGAACTTCTGAAAGTTATTTGGAAATACTTACTTAATGTAAAGCTGTTGGATGCAAAACACCTGTAACTGATCATGAGGCTTTTCACATTCCACTTGTCAATTTTGCCACTACATAATCACAGCAATTTCTCTCACAGAGCTCTTTTTCCTCTGAGAAAATGAACTTGTAATGACACTACCAGGATCCTGCAACGCCTAACAGGGTTCAACTTTCTTCCCCATAACAAGAAAATAACTGTACTTCTTCCTCACAATCATGGATAATGTGATTTGAGGTGGCAGAAGACATAATACATTTGAATGCTTGAGAATAGCAATTAAAATGGAAATTTCTATTTTCCCAACCAAATGTGCTAAAGTCCTGTGAAACAGTGCATTTTCTAAGCTACACGTAGATTTCTAGGGATTATACTTCTTTAATTGAAATAATTTCAGAATTTCAAAAATATTCTTTCGAAAGTAATTCCTGAAGACATGTCAGCAGTAAAACAGGCCCTGCTATGCAGCAAATTTGAAGTAGTCCAGCTCTGGATCTAAGTCTGCACAAGGTAGGCATATAAAAGGATTTCATATGAAGCTGCCCTATTTCAATTTTACTATTCAGCCAAGCAGCTATCTTAAGTTATCAGTACTAAATATCAATAAATAATTGTATGGATGTGCATGCATTTTTGCATGTGAAGTCCAAATCGAGATAGGCATATGAAAGCAGTCGCAGAATGGGTAAGGCTGGAAGGGACCACAGTGGGTCATCTGGTCCAGCCTCCCTGCTCAAGCAGGGCCATCCCAGAGCACATGGCACAAGATTGTGGCCAGACAGTTCTTGAATATCTCCAGTGAGGGAGACTCCACAACCTCTCTGGACTATCCATTCTGGTGTGCAATCACCTGCACAGTAAACAAGTTCTTCCTCACATTCAGGTAGAACTGCCTGTACATCAGTTTCTGCCCCCTGCCTCTTGTCCTATTGCTTGGCACCACTGAGCAGAGCCTGGCTGCATCCCCTTGTCACCCTCCCTGCAGATACTGACAGACATTGATGAGGTCCCCTCTCAGTCTTCTCGAGGCTGAACTCTTCTCAAGGCCCAGCTCCCTCAGCCTTTCCTTCTAAGAGATGTTCCAGACAGTTAAACAACTTTGTAGCTCTTTGCTGGACATGCTCCAGGAGCTCCCTATCTCTGTTGCACTGACTGTGGAGCCCAGAACTGGACACAGTGCTCCTGAGGTGCCTCGCCAGGGCTGAGCAGAGGGGCAGGACCACCTCCCTTCCCCTGCTGGCAATGCTTTTCCTAATGTACCCGCCGAGTATACCACAGACCTTCCTGGCCACAAGGAAGGTGCTGGCTCAAGGGACAGCTTGTTGTGCACAAGGACCCCCACATCCTTCTCCCATTATTTTGGATGACAGGATACAACTTGAACATATTTCACTGCTATGTGGTGGCAGAGTATTTCTGCTCACTACTTTGTGCACATCTTTCATTAATAAAATTTGCTGTGGGAGCAGTGTAAAATACAAGAATTAATCAAGTTCATTACTACAGGAAGATCAACCCAAATATACAGAGAGCTTGAAACATACCAACTTGATCCCTAAACCACCTTTATACTGGAATATTTGTCTTTATAACAATGTATGTTCCTGCCATTTAACACAAGTACATACTGCATAACACACCATGTGGTATACAAAAGCTATGCATTTAGCAAGAGGGCAACAGATTTCAAAGCCAGGCCCTCTGTCTCCAAAAGAAGTGAAAGGAATCAATAGCTTTCCAAAAAGTATTTAATTAAACTTGAAGAAAGTTCTAGAATATCTATACATGAACAGGGACAACAGTGAATTTGTCTTAGTAAAATTAATCATTATGTACTCATGGAAGAGCATTAACAACTAGAACTAAGACTGAAGTGGCAGAAAGCCTTTTATTTTAACTATCATCTGCCTTTACAAATATTCTGAGTAAAGTACAGTCCTCTGCATTATAGAAGCCAGAATAAAGCATTGTCTGTACTTTTTACACAAAACATAACTTGCCTGTTGTGGACAGAGGGGGTTTCTTGGATCATGCACGGTGTATTATTCTCAAGGCTGTAGTTCAAACTGTTTGTCATGCAAACTGGCTGGGCAGGCCATAAGTCTCCGGTTGGGTAAAGACCTAAAAAAGGAAAGGGGAATGAAATGCAGAGTAACAGGAAGGAGACGCCACAGATTCTGTCGCACTGACACTTTATTCTCAGATCCCAAATAAGGACTGTCTGCTAGAGGAAAAAAATCTAAAGTTACTAAGGAATTTTTTTTGTGACGAAGGCCCGTCTTTAAGCGCATCTCAAAATTTCTATTTTTTTAAAAAAGATATATATATAAGAGTTGAACTGAGAAACTGGTATTCAATAAAAAGCAGGAAGAAATTCCTTCTGAGGGTCCTTAAGTGTTCAGCTGCCAGTGCCAAGGTGGCACACTTCCACACAGCAGGACAGACAGCAGGGATGCAATCCCCACTGGCCTCCTTGTCCCCACCTCTTAGTCAGTAACCATTTCTGAAGTCCATCTATACAAATACAGCAGGAACAGGGTTAGGGGTTTCTAACAGACTGGAGCCATTCCCGACCAGACAATTTGTGACTCATTAAATGCTGTATTTAGCCCCTAGGGCAGATATTCATTGTGCTGCTCTTCATGGACTGAGTATCCTGACTGCCCACAGATACTTGGTTCCTATCAACTCTATGAGAACTGGCAGCTGGAGAAAAGAAGAAGTCCAAATTATCAGCATTCATGAGACAATGATTGCAAAGTTGGCTCTATTTCATTATTTCACATGATACATATCAATATTGCTACCATGGAAGAAGGTTAATCAGCATTTGTATACTATCAGCAGAGCGGCAGGGAATGCTGCTGCTCAAAAAACCATGTGTTCTGACCAGCTTTCAAACTCCACCTCACCATGCAGGATGATGCCTTTTATGAATCCCACTCAAAAACCTGGTATTACTTCCCTCTGAGATATAAACAACGAAAACTCAAGAACTTTAACAGTGCTACTTGTTGGGTTCCTGGGGTATTTTTTTTTCTTATCCTATATTTACATATATATGTACACACACAACAGGATGGGACTGCTGGAGCAGCTGTCTCGAAGCTTTATTCCATCACAATCATCAGCCTCATTTTACAGAACCAAGCAAGGGAGATGGAAAACAGCTTCAGCTGCTTACAACGGCAGACGAAATTCTCTTTGTTACAAAGTCTTTTAACAACTTTCTAGCCAANCAACTTTCTAGCCAATAGCATAATGTTAAAAGCTGACAAGTGTTTGCTCAGGCCAATTAATAAAGCTGCATGTACATCTTGCTTTGAACAATGCTTGCTTGTAATAGCTTAAAACAATGGATAAAACTTAATTATTAAGCTTACGTATTTCTACTATCTTACTTAACATATTTTCCTAAGGCCTATCTCTACACAGCTCACAGCCCTATTTTTTCTTATCCTTGCATCTTCAGCACTCTTGCATTTCTCCATCCTGAGATTTGCTTCCACACAGCTTTCTGAGAGTCTTGTACCTTTTCTATCTCCTACACAACCTCACTCATTATTGCTTTCAAAGAGAGCAAGTCCCAGCTGTGGAAATTTAGAGAGAAAAACAGTCATGTTTGATTTGATGCCAAGCTTCACTTTAACACAGCAAGCAGTGCTCTTGGTCTCCCAGCTGCACTGCTTCTGGACATTAATCTGTGCAAAGCAAGAAGATGAAAAAAAGAAAGAATACCTAGAACATGAGTTGAAAGTTAAATGCTATCTTCACACAGAGAAGAGGCAGCAAAAATCATCATGGTTATAAGCAAAAAATGTCAAGGTTTTAACCCTTCATTTGTTAACTTTGCACCTAACTTGATTAGAAGTAAGTCAAGTTCTAGTAACAATGTGTCTATCAAGACACATTGGTGTCTTGGTTGCATGTGTTATTAGCAGCATCACTAAAACTGCTTGACAAAGTGTGAAAAAAATAGCTTCAGTTGTTAATACTGACCTTTATTTTTGTCAGGATCTGCAGCTATGTCAGTGAAATTGGGACATAAGGTTTCAGGATACTGGGGGATGCTGTTTACGTCTCTGCTGAATGAAAAGAAAATTTAATTTTTTAAGTCTCATAATCCAAACTATTTCAAAGGAAATATACAGAGATGCAAAAAACATTCTAATAACTATCGTGATTGCTATTGCTTTCCCACTGTCTTGATTCTTCCTATTTCTGAATTACCACTGTGCAATTTTTAAAAGCTTTTTTTTTCCAATTAAAAGCCACCTACTTATCACACATGCAAAATGAATAAAATACACTTTAATTATCCCATTTTTATTATCCAAGTATCAACCTATTGAAAATTAATTCAACAGCTCTTCTCTAAAACTGGGAAACAAGCTATTGTTCATGAAGATCAGTAAGACCTCTTATAATATTTAAACAACTTTCAGGTAAGTTTACTTTTATGTCCATGAAGACACATAGACACACAGGAGCATGAATCTGATATTCATCCAAACCCATTAAAGAAACTAGTCAAAATTAATAAAAGGAAACATTTTCAAGCACCAGAATCCAAAAGGAAGAGGATTGGATTATTTCTCCTATTGAAACAGAGAGTGGTGAATGAAATGAGGATTCATTATAATTAAAATTGTAGATGCTATCTCTACTACAGTAAAGAGGGAGAAAAGAATGTGGGGGAGGGAGGAATCAATTTTCATGCTGTATATACTAGGAGAACATTATTCCCATTAAAAGAATAACATCAACTTGAAAGTCTTATTCCCACCTTTTTAAAAAAAACACTATGACTTTAATACAACTAAGCTGTAATGAAAATGTAGTAAGTTGCTGGGATCTGGAAGAAGTGAAAGTGGAAAACCAATTTCCATTTTTTTTTCCATTTGGAAGTTTTTGTTGTACTTCTGCAGCACAATCAATTTGCTTATATCTTTTCATGTACTGAAGAAGATTCTTCTTCCAACTACTAAGTACAACCAGATGATCATAAAAAAATTACAAGATAACAGGTAGGTATTATTTATCAAACTGAGACAAGACTTCAAGTTGGTGTTTTCTTTAATGACTTACGACTCTAGATTCAATTTTTACCTGGTATTGCAGATGTTATGAGACAGATTTAGAGTGATAGGAGTTTCAGATGGAAAATCATTTTGTGAAATAGTCTCTCCTAAAGACAAGAATGACTGTGAAAATCAAAGATCCTTAAAAAAAGAAGTATGCACAGAATATACATACACCCAAATAGAATCATCAATGGTGTTAAGTTTTCTTTCACACTGGATTATCATTAACTGCATCAATTTCAAGGCATGCTACCTAGGTCCATAGTTTTAACATGTATTTTATGATTT
>VZTT01022715.1:0-35945 GCA_013400855.1 Buphagus erythrorhynchus
CCCGCCCCGGCCCCGCGCGCTGACCTCACCCCGCCGCGCACCCCGCGCCCCCATTGGCCGGCGTCACGTCCGGGGGGGCGGGGCTTCCGCCGCGCCCATTGATAACCCGGCGGGCGGGGGGCGCCGCTGCTGAGGTGGTATCGATGGCTCTTGGTTGGTGTTGTTCGGGTTGATGTGCTCGGGGCTGCCCCGCGGGGTGACATCCAGTGAGCCCCGCCTCGGGGGCTCCTTCGCCCCTTGCCCGCTGCCGTCCCCCGGCCAGTGCAGCCCGCAGTCCCGGCCGAAGGTGCCCTGACCCGGCTCTCTGCCGGCGGCGCCGCCGCTGCCGCCCCCTGCCGAGTGCGGCGCCGCTATGCTGGAGCGGCCCCAAGGGAACAGACCCTAAACCGGGGCTGAGACCCAGAATCCCAGTTACGAGGCGCCTGGGGACAAGCGTTCTGTGCGGTGCGGGCAGGGCTGGGGGCCGTGGTCGCGGCCGCTCTCCCCGGCGGGGACGTGGCTCCGCTGCCAGCTTGGGGCGGCCCCGCCATCGCCGGCCGGGATGCGGTGTGGTCCGCGTCCCCTGGGAGCAGGCCCTCCGCACCGCTGAGGGCTCCTCGGGGCTGGCAGACAGCGCAACGATGATGAACGAGTGGTCTGTAGGGAGCTGCCTAAGCGCCCAGCCATCCTTGCAGCTATGTATGTGAGCTTAACCTCATCTGCTCCTTGGCATTCAGTTCCATCGCCAGCAGCCCCTGTTCTGGGAGAGCCCTCATCACTGAGGCAGGATGGCCTGTATGGTGAGCCCAGGCTGGAGGGGATGGCCAGAATACAACTAGAGGCCCCAACTTGCTTTGGCACCCACAGTGCTGGAAGGGATGATTGCAGTGAATGTGAATGATTGCATTGCCAATGAATATATCTGTTTCAGTCCTGCTAGCTCAGCAAATAATAGAGGGGAAATTACCTGCGATGGGCTTCAAGGTGCTTGCACAAGACCCTGGATGTCAAGTAACTACCTGATGCTAAAGCCTATCCCAACGTGCTTTCCTTGTCGCTCTATGCTACATTAAAAGTGTAATGGATTTGCCTTCCCTGGGTTGCAATGCCCCTCTCCATCTGTCAGATACAGAGAAGTCTTACACCACCTGAGGGACAGAGACCTTGCATCAGCCAAAAGCTTCCCTACTACGCTCTTCCGTGCATGTCCCAGGAATGAGCTGAGGCTGCTCTTGTGTCCTTTCTTCTTCTTCCTGCACTGATGCGGAGTTGAGGAGGAGAAATGCACCATAATGTGTGTGAAGATAGTGTCGCTTCAGGAAATGTGGTGAGAGTTTACTATGGAAGGATACATTACTGATAGAAAATCCGGGTCAATCCTGTAGTTGGAGCCAAGAGAAGACAATTCCCTTCAAAAATAATTTGCCTGTGGGGAGGACCATTGCGGGAAGAAGTTGGGAATAATAAGAAAAGTCAGATTCTGAGAACAAAGTCATATTTGAGGCTGGTGTAGGTTTAGATACAGGGGTCAGAAATTTTTGACAATGACCCAATAGTGGGGAAGTGTGATTAAATATTAATCTATTCGTTAGCCCTGTAGTCCTTCTCTGAAACATTTGTCACAGCCCACATTCCAGAACTGAGATGCTGTTCAGGAAAAAAGAGGTCAGCTTCTTGAAAAGTGAACCAAGGCAGCTCACAGAGGCACCTTCTGTCAGGCACAGGAAGGTGGAATCTGGAATCCCATTACTGCAAATTTGCTCTGCAAATTAAGCCTCTGGGGACCAGTTTCAAACAGAAAAAGAAGGCTGTGAGCTTTGCTGCCTGTGCCAAGCATGGTAGCTGTTGCAAATAGATTTTGAGGATGGGGTGCTGGTGAGCCTGTGGTACCATGGCACTGCTCCCTGCAACAGGGAGCAGTGTAGGTGGTGTAGGAGGGAAATGAAAGCTGTTGGGTTTCCAGCTGAACTGCCCTGCACTTGCAGTACCTACACTGTTGCTGACTTCATAGCACCAGTGAATACTTCAGGTTTGAAATATTTGTGTCTGGAAAAAGGCAATGAGGTTGTCATTTTTTACCACAGAGAAATAGAAATAAACCTCTACAGATCACTGCTAGCAGGTTTTATCTGTAGGATTCTTGAGTTACAGTCTGATTTGCTCCAGAGAGATCTGGATCCCATTGTGCCAGGCAGAACCTACTCCAGGAGATGTGTGAGTGCTTGTAGCTGGGGAGAGAGTGTCTATGGTGATCAGTTGCCTTTTTGAAAACCTTTCTAAACCAGCCATCACACATTGTTTATAACTTTCCTGTGTCACAGACAAAAATCCGCCTGTGCCCAGCCCACTTCATTGCTGCTGCTCAGACCCTGTGGGCAGCATGGCAGGACACACACAGCCAGCCTTCAGCTCTTTGCCTAGAGAATTATCCACAGCCTGGAAAGGCACTGGAGGCTGAGCGCTCCAGAAAAGGAAGCCTACCTTTCTCTGCCTGCATCTGCCACCTGGCAGGTAGATGATGGAGCAGAAACCAGTATATAATAGAAATTCTGGCTGAAGATGAGGAAGAATCAATGGTGAAAGGGTATTTCAGTGTATCCACATGGCAAGAACATGAGTCACCAACCCCAGGTTTGCTCTGGCCACTGCTGCCTGCTAAGGGTCTGCAAGTTTGCAGGTGGCTTTTGACCCTGGTTCATTACCCTTTGCACTCTTCCAAATAATTTGTATCTTCATGTGGCAGACAATTGTCTGGGAATCTGTCCAAGCCTTTAAGTGAAAGGCCAGGAGAGGGAATTGGTTTTCTATTTCTGACTTTGTAACTTAACATCTGCCCAATCTGTGGCAAGTCACCTGGGGCCAAATTCTTAGAGAGGTAGATTAGTGTGGGCTCCTAATTTTTGGGTCTCTCTTGATGTCCAGCTATAGATTTACATGCCTTCAAAATTTAATTCCTCAGAGTTCTTGGCTCAGCTGTCAGTTAAATCTGGAGGTACCCTCTACTTTTTTAATGTGAAAAATTTCCTACTGCTTCACACACTTGCATGCATGTTAGTTTTGATGCTCTTGAGTAATGTCCTTGACTGACTCACTAGGTATTAGATGTTTCTCCATCTATGGGGTTCAAACCTGAACATAGAATCTTAGTTCTTGCACTGAAATCCACTCAAAACGTAAGAGAAAAATGCTCACACTCACTCATGCATCCCTATCCCCTCTTTTTTTAATCTGGTAACTCTGTGCTTAAAGTGTTTGCCCAAGTAAGAGACCTAAAATCACCCTCACAATTTCCAGGAGAGCATCCTCTCTGAGAGGGTGGGACAGGATTCCCCTGCTGAGACTGGCTTGTTATAGGTAACTACCTGGGGTAATCTATTAGACTACCTGTGGGTTTCACATTTCCAGCTAAATGGGATTGATAATATTTTCCTGGCTAATAGGACAGCTTGAGAGCTGATTTATCGCCACTATCATGATCCTAGGGGAAAAAGGATAAAAAATACAGTGGAGCTAAGATGTTTGAAAGGGCTTGTTGACAGACACATGTGCAGTTAAAAATTGTTACTCTGTTCCATGCTTAGCTCAAATCACCATTCTTTGTGCCACACACATGCTTTTCCCTGGCTAAGTGCAACAAGGATTTCCAAAGAATAAAGCAAAGCCTTGCAGAACCTGCAGCCTGGAGCTCCACGCTTGGCTCTGTATTTATGAGCCTGGTTTCTGCAGATGCCACTTTGGTTTGGGTGATCAAACATAGACTAAAGAGCAAAGCTTTTAGCAGAAGTCCTCACCTGTGGAAAGAAGGCTGTGGGAGAGGAACTGACTCCTGTTTGATATTTGTTCACCTTCTGGTGGGAGTCAAAGTCAGTGCTCTCCCTTTATTCAGTGGTTGACAATGTTAAGTTAAACTTTGGAAAGCATTTTTTGAAGTCCACTCCCCCATCTCGAAAGAGTTAAGGCTGCCTTAAAAACTGTCTCTGCCTAAAATTGCTCTTAGAGGCAAAAATTGCTCTTACCCAAGGTTGTGGTGCTTTATCAAAAAACAAAGGAAGAGGGGAAAAAAGGGAGGAAAAACACAACAGGCTTTCAAAGAGTTGTTTGTGGAATGATAATTTTCTGTTAAAATTATTCCTCATTGGGGCAAATTGAAGTGTTCTTTGCTCCACAAATTAATACTAATGCTATGGTTGCTTATCATGTCTTGGTAATATCACATGGGAATAAAAATATCAACTCTTACCCATTAAAATAGTAGAGATGCAACTGTTTGAGACATTGCAACATTGCAACAGCTGTTTCTCATGTCCTCAGAAATAATTGTCTGTTTAAATGTGAGAAAATCACAGTGATTTTATAATTAGTTTATTTTTAAGGAAAAATGTAACTGCCCTTTGTTAAGAAGGTGAGATTTTCAGGTGAGTTGGAGAGATAGCATTGTAGGCACCTGATTTACCATGATATTAAATGGATAGTAAAACCAGAGGCTTATAAATATTAAGATCTTAATCTCAATGCAGAGCTCTACTGGGAAAAAGCCTGAGACATACAAGGCATTGCCTGAAACTTGCTATAGGGTCGGGGCCCTGGTGTGCTGGTTATGGAGCAGGATGGCAGTGCTGAGGGTCTGAATACAAGAAGCTGGCTCTGACAGTAGCATTGTATGAGATTCATTTGAGGACTTAGTGCTTTGTGGCTATTTTGAGTGCATCAATTCATAAAAGTCTCTCTCTGGATCCAACCTAATTTGGAAACAACTTAAATCCAAGAACATCTAATGTGATGGGGATAGGAAAGCTCCCAGGCTGCCTGAATGCCTGCTCTCAGGTGTGACCAGGATTGGAGGTGGCCTGGGGGCGACCAGCGGCAAGGTTCCTGGGTTCCACCTGGCTCTCCCTGCACAGAGCTGGCCCAGTTCCCCACCTGAGTTTAACTTTTCCCTCCATATCCCCCAGGAAGAGGCTTGGCCAGCAACTGCTCTGGGGAAGGGCCTCCCCCTGCACTGTCCTGCTGGGCAGGAGGTCTGGCAGAGGGGAAATGGGCAGCAGGAGAGCGGCTGGGTGGTGAGCAGCATCCTGCCAGAAGCCCTGCACAGATGCCATGGGTTAAATCTCCACCTCCAGTTTTGGGAAAGAGCTGGCAAACACTTAGACTTTATGAGTGAGTTTGTGGCCAACGATCCCCAAGGAGGGGAAGGAACGCATTGAATGACTGCATGTGACACCATTCTGTCCCCAGTATTTCATAAGGGCTTTTCTAATTAGTGCTCTGCCTATTGCCTCTCCTGGCATGTCCTTGGGTTTTGCTGGTTGTTCCCTCGGCTCCTGTGCTGGAGGGAGAGCACGTGGGGGCTTGTGCAGCCTGCGAGGAGCCTGCATGTAGCCAGCTGGGCTTTGGCCCTGAGCCTCAGTGAGACAAAGGGTCAGCTCCAAGGGCTCCTCAGACACAAGCCACAGGGCTCTTTCCTGCAGCGTGTGTTTGCTCTGCAGGCTGCCTAATAATAACTGTGCCACTGCAAAGGCAGGCTGACCAAGGGAGAGCTCCTGGGCAGCTGCTATCCCTGAGAGCACCGGCAGCCTCAGCAGAGCCTACTTACTGGCACTTCTTTCTCTGAGGAGTAATAACTTCCAGATTTACTCCTTTCTAACTGAGCATCTTTCAAAGTGGGTGTAGAACTATTTAAATAGCTTCTGTGGAGGTGGGATGAGAAATTGCTCTTATTCCATAGTCTGCAATCAGCACCAAACAAGCACTTTTCTCCACTGCACACACAAACAGGAAAATACCTGCCAGCAGCCTCAGCACTTTAGATCTGATTTTCTGCCCGCTGGTGTAAGACGCAAGGAATTTCACTAACATCAACAGAGTTTCAATCGTGTAGTTTTATTTTACTTTATTCTAAATCCAGTTAAATCTCCATATTTTTTTCACTGTAGGGACTTCTCAGTGCTCCAGGAGGAGAAGAATCCCCACCCCAGTGCACAGCCAGTGCAGAGCTGTTGCAACCCTTGCTTACCAGCATAGCTGGGCCATGGCATGGTTCTGCACCATTCTTTGCCTGGGTTTTGGATGGGTCAGGGAACAGCTCTGTGACCCATCTTCTTTCTGGACAGCCAAATACATCCTACTGCACCAGAGAGAGGAGCTTCCCTGCAGGAGACAGAGGCTATGGATGTCCTGAGGTGCCCTCCTGGGGTATCTAAAGTTGGGCCCTTTGCTTTTCCTGCTCGCCTGTGGAAAGAGCCTCAAATCCAAGGGCGGGCAGAAAAGACCTTGTTAAAGATAGATAAAGAGTGCAAGGCCCCAAACTCCTCCCTGCTTGGATGGAGCAGAAATGCAGTGAGGAACAAAGAGTATAAAGAAGTCTCATACCCTCAGAGTTGTCAGAGGGGAGCCAGGCTCCCCGGTGGCTTCCAGGGACAGCTCCTGCCCCTGCCAAGTCGAAGTGTAGCCATTTCCTCCAATAAATCCCAACAAAATTTCGGATCCTTGCTGAGTCATTGCTGTAGCTGGTGATGTATTTTCGTGCATGGCTTTTCTTTTGGTGCAAACATGGGTGGCAATCTGATTAGCTTATGATTCATGATTTGGCTAATGTCCCTACTTCCCCCAGTCCCCACCTGTTCAAATAACTACTACTGTAATGTAGGCTGTTAACTTGAAATTACTTTTCCAACTCCTTTTGTAAATGAGCTCTGGAAACTCTTTAAGTTTTGTCCAGAGCCAGAAGTTGTAATAATTTAACTAAAATGCTTTTCAAACCAAGTCAATGTGGTGCAAAACGCTCACTCTATGTGAGCGTTAAGAAGAAACAAGTTTACTTTGAGCTGTTTCTATTCAACTAATGCCATGATCAGACATGCTGTTCTGGGAGTGCCTGGTTTCCAGACCCTACTGCTTGGCACTGCTTCTTGCCAAAGCCCATCCTCTCCCCAGCTCTGCCACACAGAAATACGGCTTCTCATCCAGCCCTGAGAGCAGGAGCCAGGTGAGCAAACCCTCCCATTCAAGGGGCCACAGCTGATCTGGAATATCGTGCCAGAGCAGGGTGAGGAAAGGCTGATCCAGGCAGTTTGGCTGTCAGACCTCAGCAGAGCAGAGGGAAAGCCTGCACAAGCAGCCATGGTGGATCGAGGCTGGTGACTTGAGGCATCTCTTCTACTGTCACATGAGCAGGCGGGCACTGCTTCTTTGGTCACCTGTCTCTGTGTCCATCACTCACCAGCACAGTCAACCCAGCCTGAGGGGGTTACAGCAGCAGCTCCACATGCCCTTTGCACCAGCTCAAACTGATCAATCAGACTCAGGACAACTTCCCAAAAGCCTTAAATTATGTAAGCGGTACAGTAAAATTAAAAAAAAAAAAAGAAGAAAGGAAATAAAGGAAATACTGGTACTGAACTCACCAGAGGATTGATTTAGTCTATTCCTCAGCCAGCCGAGATATTGCTACATAAAAGCTGGATCATTTTGAAACACACCTACATTTCAGCCTCAGTGCATACAACCCTCAGAAAGACCATCAGGCAAATCCTGATCTCACCTAGTCCTCTTCTGGCCAGGAGTTCCCCTGCACTTGTCTGCCTCATTCCCTGCACAACCCTCAGCTTCTGGTTTGGTGCCCTGTTGTGTGTTTAGCTCTCACTTCCTCCATTGCCATGGCTGTCTAATCCTTCTTCTGTAAATCCTCCCTTCACTGGTGGCAGGTCCTCAGGTTGGGTCATCATGGGCACAGTGCAGAGCCTCTGGGCCTCCCCAAACCTGGAAGGCAGCAGGGAGAGGAGCAGGTGTGTGACCTTGCTGCTGCAGTCAGCACCCAGGTTTTTCACCAGGGTAGGTAGATGCTTTGCCTGTGGGTAAAAGCAGTAGGTTCACCAAGGAAGTGCCTCTCCATAGGTAGTGTGCTGATTTCACCCCTGGCAAACAGCATTAATATAATACATCAAAGCTGGCTGCATTAATAGCAAACCAAGGGAAAGGATTTGCTATACATGCTAGCTACTTTTCAAATGCAAATGTCTGTTTTAAATCAGATTAAGACAGAAGGAAGCCTAGAGAATGCCAATAATTAATACATGATAAAGGAATAAACATCCAGGGCATCAAAAGGTAAAACACAATCACCAAGATTAAAGTAATCCATCTTCTCCACACAGCCTGCTCTGCTGCACAGAATAAGTGGGTGTGAGTCCCCATCCCCATTTCCATAGGTAGGTGGCAAGTGTAAACCCAAAGAAGCTGCTGAGGAAATAAGAAGGCTCCTCAAGCTCAGCCAGGGAAGTGGAGAGTCCTTGGGCTGGGCTTGGCTTGGCTTGGCTTGGCTTGGCTTGGCTGGGTTCAGCTCAGCTCAGCTCAGCTCTCCAGACTCTCCGGGTTCAGTGAGCCATGCTGCTGCAGAAAGAGAAGCTTTAGCAGTCACTTCTATTCACTGGCATGACCTTGGTACCTTCAGGGTGTGCACAGCTGGCTCCTGTGGCTTTAAACTAGTTAGAAGGGTGATCTTTGGGATCCTCACTAAGCCTTGAGTAGACCTCAGAAATACTATGCCCTGGATTCTCTTCTTTTCCCCGCATGAAAAGCACACCCACCTCTTCCTCTCTCCCCTCCCTCCCCCATCAAGTTACAGTTGGGGTTACAGCAGGATCCTCAAAATCAACATATCTCCTCAACATTCAATTTTAAAAGAAGACAAATAGGAAAATAAGGGGAAAGTGCTAACAAATTCTATCCCCCTTTGATATTTCTTAAAATTCACACGGTGCTGCCTTCGGACGCTGGCAGTGCCTTGTGCTTTTACTTCCTTCTTCAGCTTCTATTGGAATAGCAGCACTTACTCTGGCTTTGCTAAGCTCGCACAGGGCACCAGACTCAGGCTTTGCATAGCAATGGTAGCAGAGACCAGCAGGCCCAACCAGCCCACAGTACCTGCATGTGGGGGGTGAGCTTTGCTGAAGGCAGACAGACATCCTGCTAATGTTTGGAAGCTGCTTTTCACCAGGGAGCAAGAAGCCCTGTGGCTGCTGGTTTCACTGACTGGTCTGGGTACCAGTCCCTGGATTTGGAGGGTACTTATCTCACCAAGTAGTTACTTATTTTCAGCTCTAGATACCAGAAAAGAAACCGAAGTCTCTTCCCAGACCTCTCAGGAGCTGTGTTGCTTAAAGTGACTCAAAGGTTTGCGAAGTGCCCCCCAAATCAAAACATGGCCAAATCATGGAACTACAGAATGGTTGGAAGGGACCTTCAACAAATAGCTAGTCCACCCCCTGCCATGGGCAGGGTCATCTTGCAACAGATCTGGTTGCTCAAAAGCTCAAAAATCCATCCAAACCGACCTTAAACATTTCCAGGGATGGGGCACCCACAGCTTCTCTGGCAAACCACTTATACTGTGACCACCCTCACAGTAAAGAATTTCTTCTAATATCCGTATTGGGTTTGCATGGCAAGACTCTGGTACCAGGGGGGCTATAGAGGTGGCTTATGTGAGAAGCTGCTGGAAGTTCTCCCATGTCCAGCAGAGCTAATCCCAGCCAGCTCCAGGATGGATCTGCTGCTGGCAAAGGCTGAGCCCATCAGCTGTGGTAGCAATGCCTCTGTTGTAATATATTTTAGAAGGGAAACAGAAAAGTTATTGCACAGAAGTAATTGCAGCCAGAGAAGACTGGAGTCAGAATATGTGAGAGAAACAGCCCTGCAGACACCCAGGTCAGTGAGGAAGGAGGGGCAGGAGGTGCTCCAGGTGCTGTAGCAGAGATTCCCCTGCAGCCCCTGGTGCAGAACANAGCAGGCTCCTGGCAGGACTATGGGCCCGTGGAGAGGAGCCCACACTGAAGCAGGTTTTCTGGCAGGACTTGTGACCCTGCAAGGGACCCATATCGGAGCAGCCTGTTCCTGATGGACTGCACCCCACGGAAGGGACCCATGTTGGAGCAGATTGTGCAGAGCTGCAGCCTGTGGGAAGGACTCATATTGAAGAAATTCATGGACTCCTGTGGGAAAAACTCTCCCTGAGGGGAAAGAAGAGGCAGAAACAGCCTGAGATGAATTGACCATAACCCACATTCCCTGTTGCCCTGCACTGCTGTGGGGGAGGAGATTGAGAATAATGAAGTTAAGCCTGGGAAGGAGGAAGGGGTGGGGAAAAGTATTTTTAAGATTAGGTTTGCTTCTCATTATCCTGCTCTTATTTTTATTAGTAATAAATTCAACAAATTCACAAGTTAAGTCTGTTTTGACAGTGATGGTAATTGATGAGTGATCTCTCCCTGTTCTTATTCCAACCCACAAGCCTTTCTTTATATTTTCTCTCCCCTGTCCAGCTGAGGAGGAGAGTGATAGATTGGCTTTGATGGGCATCTGGGATCCAGCCCAGGTCAAATCACCACATATCTAATCTAAATCTACCCAGTTTTCAGTTTGTTTGTTCTGTCACTACAGGCCCTGGTAAAAAGTCTCTTTCTTTCTTTCTTGGGAGCTCCCTTTAGGTACTGGAAGGCTGCTAATGGCCTCCCTGGAGCCTTCTTCTCCAGGCTGAATAGCACCAACTCTCTCAGCCTGCCTTCATAGGAGAGATGCTCCATCCCTCTGTTCATCTTTGTGGCCCTCCTCTGGACCTGCTCAAACAGGTCCATGCCTTTCCATTACTTGAAGTCTCAGAGCTGGATGCAGTACTCCAGGTGAGGTGTTGTAAGAGCAGAACAGAAGGGGAGCATCAGCTGCATCACCTGCTGACCATGCTCCTAATGCAGCCCAGGATAGGATTTGCTTTAGCACAATATTCCAGGTTGAAATCACTGCAAACAATTACAAACTGAGGAGTAAGGATACGCTGGGATCTTCTTTCACTTTGTGACCCACTTTGTAGGGGCAAAACTCTCCTGCTGTCCCTTGAAAGCTCAGGAACATACTTTTTTAAAAATAAGCTGAAAAATGGTAATGCTTCCCACATGCTTCTTTTACATTTATCTTTCTTTCTCTTTTTCATTCAAACCCCACATTGGGCTGTAGGGAGCCCCAGGCTAGGCTACAATGTGGACAGATGGCCAGTGTGGGCAGTTGGCCCCTTGCACCTGGTATGTTAGCAATGAAGGTTACTGCCTCCATCACCCACTGATAAATCTATGCTTGCTGCCAGCAGAAGCAATGGAAGTTCCAGTCATTCTGGGAGAAAAGCTGGCTGCAACCCAGAGTGGCCATGCCATCATGGAATTGTAGAATCATTTAGGTTGGAAAAGATCTCTTAGATCAAGTCCAACTGCTAACCCAGCACCGCCAAGTTCACCACTACACCATGTCCCTAAGTGACACACCTACACATTGTTTAAACACCTCGAGGGATGGTGACTCCATCCCTTCCCTGGGCAGCCTGTTCCAGTGCCTGGCCACCCTTTCTGTGAAGATGTTTTTCCCAATATCCAATCTAAACATCCCTTGGTGAAACCTGAGCCCATTTCCCTCTGTCCAGTCATTTATTACCTAGGACAAGAGACCGACCCCCAGCGGGCTACAGTCTCCTTTCTGGGATTGTAGAGAGGGATAAGGTCTTCCCTGAGCTTCCTTTTCTCCAGGCTAAACACCCCCAGCTCCCTCTGCTGCTCCTCATCAGACTTGTGCTTCCCCAGCTCCATTGCCCTTCCCTGAACACACTCCAACATCTCAATGTCCTTCTTCAAGTGAGGGGCCCAAAACTGGGGCCCAAAAACAGCACTTCAGGTGTGGCCTTACCAGTGCAAAGTACAGGGGGACAATAACTGCCCTGGTCCTGCTGGCCACACTTTCTGATACAGGCCATTGGCCTCTTAGCCATCTAGGCACATGGTGATTTATGTTTAGTCGCTGTTGGCCAACACTTCCACGTCCTTTTCCATCATGCAGCTTTCCAGGCACTCTGCCCCAAGCCTGGAGTGTTGCATGGGGTTGTTGTGACCCAAATGCATCCCTGCACTGCTGCAAGGGCCCCTGCTTTCCTGCACTAGGTGTACATCACCATTATCATCCTTCCTCAAAGCATCCTCCAGGTACCTCCTGGAGGTCTCCCCAGTACAACTGGAAAGCCTTACAGCACAGGCTAGGCCTCTCAAAGGGGTGGAAAAGCAGGTTCCCAAAGGAGAGGTCTCACACTGAGCTTTACAGTGAGCTTTGTAAGTTCAGCAGTCATTGCTTGCATAAAAATCAGAGAATCACAGAATGATTGAGGTTGAAAAGGACCTCTGGAGGGCGTCTGGTTCAACCCTCCCACTTAAGCAGGGTCATCTAGAGGTGGTAAAATATGACAGATACAGTCAGTGACTACGGTGGTTGGGCTCTTAACCACAGGTAATGACAAAAATCCAGCCAACCCTCACTGGCTGATACTCTGCCACCCAACCAGTGGAATCAATCAGAGGTATTGAACAACAACCAATCAGTCCTTGTCCAGCCCCTCCTCACTGCAGAGAACCCTGGCAAGGGTGCAGATCCAGATGGTACCAACTCTGCTGTCTGGGTTGCATGAAGAGGAGATGCCAGTGCCACCATCAGCACTGATGTAACAGCACACACATTACCGCCTTTCTGCCAGAAACTTTGTTCTGCAGAGGCCAGTGAAGCAGCCAGCAATGTCTGCAATCAGTAGCTATCCTTTGGAATACAACCTGGGTCAGCAGAGAGGACAGTCCTTTGGATTTCTGAGCAAGGAGAACATATCCCCTCAACCAGTGGTTATTTGGGCTTCACCATAGCCCTATTGACAACATCAAAGCCTTCTGGCAGATTGCAGATGTCAGCATGGACTCTGATCTTTGGCTGCTGCTCAGAGAAAATTATTAATCATTTTGACAAGCACTATCCAAAGAAAGTCTAAACAAGTAGTGCTCTAGCATCAGGATTATAGGTAATGTCAAAGCTGTAAAAAGCCAGAATTTCTGTCTTGGCCTTGGGACCCCAGTATTTTGATCTGACTAATGAATGTAATCACTGTGACCAAATATTGTAGAAATGATTACCAGCCTTGGTCAAAGGGATGTCTGAGGTGGAAATTATCCGGGGGTGGTGCTGAAGGCAAACACTGCTTCTAATACCTGCATACACCTATAGGAATCAGGAGCCTATATATGTCCTCTATATGTGTAGGTGATTACCATGTGCTGGACTAGATTACACACAACCCTTTACCTTTGTGAGGGGGGAAGAAGATGGCCTCTTGAGATCTATTGCAATTTTGCCCTATATTTCAACCAGACTAAAATCCCATTTGGACAATTCCCACCAAGGACTGGGCTGCTGTAAGGAGCAGCCAGCCCCACTCATTCCCTGCTAGCCTTGCTGTTGAACCCATATGGTTTCACATGATGGTCTAGTCTTAAAACCCTGCATTTATCAATTCTAATGCTATGAAGAAAGTAGGGTTTCCTGTGGTGAAATAAACCAGCAGAATCTGGTTTGGGGACTCAACTTCACAAGCAATGAACCTTGCTGTGTTTTTTTCTGTATTGTTCACAACTGGAGGGAATGAGCTGAGTTTCACAACATTTTAACTTCTGGTTGGACTTCCATGACAAGCAAAGGTGATGTTTGCAGGTTGAAGTACAGCCCTTATTTACTTTAGTAGCACATCCCCCAGCAACTTCAACCAGGAAAGAGTTTTGTCCTTGCTGTCTTTCACTGGCAGGGCTTCTGTTCCCATGGTCAAGTCAATAACCTTCCCGTTCACCTCCAGCCCCACAGCATGTGGCTGGGCAGCATCCTTGCTGTGTTCTCTCTCATAAACAGCCTCTTGCTTTGGCCTGATTTCTGCCCTAAACAACATTTCTTCTTATAACTTAATTTTTACTTACTGCCTAAAATTCCAGATTAAATGCCATCTCCTAGCAACTGGTATATTTTTGTACCTAGTCTGCTAACTTTCGGTGTTTGAATATTGCTTTCCATTCATTTTGCTGTCTCAGACAGAAAACACTGGTTTCCTGATACCTATTGGTATGTATATTTGTTAAATTTCTAAAAAGTTGAATCAGGTAAACAGCTAAATTTATATCCACCTGTTTGTTGACTCCATAGATATACTCCAGAGGAAAAAAAAAATACATAATGTAGTCCTCCTGCTTGGTGCATCTTTTAAAGAGAGACATAGGGCAGGAGCTGCCTTGAAAGCGGTGTCTCACCTGAGATGTTATGGTATGGGGCTCTTTTTCCCACTGTGCAAACCCTTGGCATTTCTTGTCATGTTAAAGGAACATAGAGAAATGAGCTTACCACCCTCTGCAGACAAGCCACATGTGTCCTCCCAACAAGCCATGGCAAAAGCCCATCTTGGCTTTCAAGAGCAGGACAGGGCTGGGTTATGCCCACAGTGAACCTCCCATGGACCTCGCATTAAAAATGAGCTGTTTCTTTTTGGCTGTTGAGCTCACATTCTGTGCCATGACTTTTATATGTGTGTGAAGAGGCATTTGCTGCTTTTATCTTTGTAGGTAGCATGGCAGGATCTCAGCATACTGCAGAGAAGAGCTCATGCATCAAACCAGGTGTCTCATTGGAAATTCTTAGAATTTTTGGGGACTTGTCTATGAATTTGTCTTCAAGAAGCATTAGCAAGTAGAGCTCATCTGTGGTTTATTAACTTCAGTAAACCACAGTCTCTCTCTGAGCTTCCTCAGGTGGTCAACAGAGGGAAACTGCAGCTTTTAGGATGTGTGTCAGTGCACAGCTGTCTGCTGCAGACTGGGATGGGGAATCCCCAGGCAGAGCCTGGAAACAGACTTTGCAGATGTTTTGTGCTGGGCAGGTGGATCCTCTAACACAACAGGGTGAAATCCATCCTCAGGTTCCATTTCTTGTTTTGTCACTTTTCTATCCATGCAAACTTGATTTTAGCTATTTTTCCTGTTTGCCATGGCTATAAATGGAATTTACGTGTAATAAAAGTTGCTGTCCACGAGAATAGAAGAACAACTGATAATTCATGACTTTTATTTCTGTAACTTCTCACTTCCAGAATATCTATTTGACGAACTGTGAGTCATATACATTGGCTGGGACAGATATGCTTAGCTCTGATTTGTAAAGTGAGATGTAAATTATCAGTTAATTAAATAAAAATTTTCTCTGTGAACTACTGCTCCCCCTCTCTCCCTTTCCCCCCAACCCCCTCCCTTCTGCTTTAACTCACCAGTGTTTAAAGCCATGATGCCATTGCCTGACAACCTGAAAACATGCCACACACCTTCTCCAACAGCAGTGTTTCCTTCAGGCCTGCTGGCAGGTATAAAGATTGAAGCTGTCCATTTGTTCCTGCAAAAACAACGTGGCATCAGGACTAGTTACAAACAATAGGGCATTTGACTTCATATCTCTGCTAAAAAAAGTACTTCCCACCCCCAGGCTTCAACTGTGCTGGCTCAGAGAGATGGACACTTAGGACATTGTTTAATACCGCTTTGTTTTCCTGCAGAAGCCCCTGCAAGGTACTGCCCAAAGCTCTGCTTTGCCAGATGATCTTCAAAGGGCAGATTTACATCCAGCTAACTCTAAAATCCATAAAACATCCGTGTGAGGAAGGATATGTGCAAGTGATTCCTTGACAGCTGACTGGAATCATAGATAGCTGTGATCACCCGATGAGAACATGAATTTTGGCAGATCTTGCTGAGCTGGTTGGGTCTTGCCTGCTACATGTGATGGTCTCATTAACACCTTCTGACAGATGTTTTCCTCTCAGCTTGGCCAGAGGTGTCTGCGTGTCAATAGGCAGCACTGAGCAGAGATGTGTCAGTTTTTGGCAATTTTATGCAGTTTGGCTCCAGAAGGATTAAACTGTGCTGCAACATAAAGAAAGGTAACCTTGTGCAATTGTTTAGAGCAGTATTAGTTTTAAAAAAAACCTTTGTGCACTGAGACTTTGTAAAAGAGGGTGTTTGTCAGTTTTCATGGAGCAGAAGCAGTGAAGCCAGTAGATTCTCCTGTGCATCCTTCCTCCTCACTTGCCTGTTATCCCAGGCAGAGCACCATTCACACACAGAGGGCAAGAAGCTCTTCTCTAGAAGGCAAAGTCTGGGATGAGTTCCTCCATGATCTGACTTTTCCAGCCTGTTCCCCTGCTGTGGCACCTCCTGTTCCTTGCCCCGGCTCTCCCCTGAGCACAGTGCCATGATGCCAGTCTCCTGCACTGAAGTTTATCAAGCTGGGTTCTTTCAGAAGGACAAAGAGCATTAAAATGCAGGCTTTGTCTAGATGCAAACTGTATCACGCTGTTGTATGCCTTGGAATGATATCCAGACATTTAATAATTCACATGAACGATTTCTCCCTGCACAACAATCCAGTGACAAGAATCTGTCACTGATAACACCGTGTTGGGTTTGAGTGGCAAGGTTTTGATAACAGTGGCACTACATGGGTGGCTTCTGTGAGAAGATGCCAGAAGCTTCCCCCATGTCTGACAGAGCCAATGCCAGCCAGCTCCAGGATGGTCAAGGCCAAACCCATCAGCAATGTCAGTAATACCTCTGTGATAATGTATTTAAGAAGAGGGAATAAACCTCTTCAGAATAACAGCAGTGGGGAGAGGAGTGAGAATATGTGAGCAAAACTGCCCTGCAGACAACAAGGTCAGTGAGGAAGGAGGGGAGGAGGTGCTCCAGACACCAGAGCAGAGATCCACCTGCAGCCCATGGAGGGCCCCACACTGGACCAGGTGGGTGCCCAAAGGAGGCTGTGACCCCATGGAAAGCCTGTGTTGGATCAGGCTCCTGGCAGGACCTGCAGACCATGGAGAGAGAAGCCCAGTCTGGAGCAGGTTTGCTGACAGGACTTGCGACCCTGTGAGGGACCCACATTGGAGCAGTTTGGTCCTAAAGGACTGCACCCCATGGAAGGGACCCATGCTGGAGCAGTTTCTGGAAAACTGAAGCCCATGGAAAGGGCTCACGTTGGAGAATTTTGTGGAGAACTATCTCCTGTGGGAACTATCCCACACTGGAGAAGGGGAGGAGTGTGATCTGTCCTCCTGAAGAGGAAGGAGTGGCAGAGACAATGTGTGATGAACTGACCACAACCCCTATTCCCCTGTCCCCAAATGGGTGCGAATGCTCTGAGAATATTTTCATTTAGCAGCACTGATGTGACTTAGGGTCTTTCTACATGAATGAAGAACCACATAAGGCTTGTTCAGGAGAAAAGAAAGGGATATAAATAAAAGGTAGAAAAGGGGGCCATGAGAGGCTGGAGTGAGCTGATACCAGATGGGATGAAGAGGCAGAGGTAGGGACTAGGAGGAACAGGAGATGTGTTGGTGAAAAGGCAAAAGGGAGAGCCAGCAAGGAGACACAGGAATGGCAAATGATCTTTACAGCAGCAATTTGAATGGACATGTGCCAGGAAAGATTTCATTTGTCAGGGGCAGAAGGAAGGAAGCTGTGGTGAGATGTGAGATGATTTGAAGTTTATCCGTGAGGATGGAGGGCAAGGCTGTGTCTTGGCTATGGTCTGAAAGAAGAATCTGGAAGGCTTCAGTGTGGCCTGGAATCAATTGACGGATGCCCTGTGGCCTCTGTTATGTACAAGGTCAGATTAGATATTCACAGTAGTCCCTCCTGAGTTTACCATCTATAAATCTGTGAAATAGAAGCTTTAAACCACGATAAAGGCCTGGGTCCTTGGAGCATAATATTGAAAGCCCAGAGTATCCTGAGATATTGGCTTTAAGACTGGGATTTGGGGGTATAGAAAATCTATTTCAGGTTATTATTTTTTTTTATTATTTTTAAGGTTTATTTCATCTACCTGGTTTTACAGGCAGAGTATATTAAAAAAAAACCTCTAATAAAATATTTAAAGTCCTCTAAATATCCTTAAAAGAGTCTTTTCATAACATGTGTTGCATAAATAGGCAGGATGCTGCTGGGATGTGATATACAGATGTCATCACTTTGATAGTTTCATAGATTTCACAGCCAGAAGGCACCACCATGGTGGTTTCCTCTGCCCTCCTGCATAATGCAGACTATGGAGTTTTGCCCAGCAATTCCCACACCGATACAGGAGCTACATCATGTACAAAGACATCCATGCTTAATTTAAGTATCTTTTGGGGTGATGGAGAACCTACCATATCCCATGGCAGCTCCTCCAGTGGTTAATTACAAGATCATTAAGGAGAAAAATGTGACTCACTTTCAACTGGATTTTTTTTTAGCTCCACTCTTTTTATATGCCTCTGTCTGCTAGGTTAAGTAGTCTCTGGTACCATATTCCTCCTCCATGTATAGATACTTATAGATCAATTCATCCCTTATATTCCTCTTGGATAATATGAATGGATTGTGCTCCTTTGGGTCATTGTAAGATATGCTTTCAATCAGCCTTACAGCTCTTCACCCAACCTTCCTCAGTGTAACAACACAATTTTTAAGGATTGACAGCTGAACTGGACTTATTTTGTCTCATTAATGTCATGTATAGAGCTAATATGTTTTCCCTACCACTCAATATTCCCATTTATACATCCTAGGGTCATATTAGCCCCTTTAACAAGAGCATCACACATGGAACTCTACTCAATTGCTTATCCGTTGTGACCTCTTAGGTAAACAGCCAAGAACAGCTTCCTGAATATTCCCTCTATAACAACTCCCATGGGATCACTCTTCATTTGCAACTCCTCTTTGGAGACTTGTCATTTAACTCCTCATAATCCATTTTAAAAGTGCCATATTGATTTTTACAGTGCTACCATTCAGAACAAACTGAATGGCAGAATGCAACCCCCAGCATCGCTCTGATCTTCCCCAGGACCTATTTCCATGGAGATGCATGTCCACAGCTTCTGGTTCCCTACAGCAGCTCTGTGCCTTGGCTGGCAGTGAGGGAGCATGCAGCCACCCCAGCTCCTGTTTCTGGTGGAGGTCTGCTGCTGCTTCAAATCTATAATTGGAAGCACAGGAAATTGGAGCAAAAGCACCAGCCACGAGCTCTGAAACATCTAGAGAGGGTAAAATGGATTTGCAGCTAATGCTTCCAGAGACGGCAGAACTGTTACGGCATGTTTAGATACCAATGCTTCTTGATGGTGTTCAGGGAATACTTTGAGACAATATCCTACTCTCAGGAGGTCCCAAACTGGCCTGCGGGGGAGTATCAGTCTGAAAATCTCATATAAATGCCCTGCTGCTAGTGCTTAAACCCACGCTGTTTTTAGAGTGGTTTTAATTTAACAGGGAGGGGTGTGTGACTGGTGACCCAAGAGAAATGCTGAAGGCTCAGGGTGGTCCTTGGTCCAACATGTTTGGATAATATTCAAGACAATCTTGGTTTTCCTGTTGGTTGCCAAATCCCTCGTGGGATTAGCAGAACACTGTCCAAAAGGTTCGTATTTTAAGATTAAGAGGCAGTTTTTTATGGGACTAATAACATGGAGAAAGAGGGGAAGCATGAAGAAAGACTAATTTCCCCTGCCTAATACTGTACGACTCATGGAAGTGGAGGAGGGCAGAAGAGGTGCTGCCTCAGGGTAAAACAAGCAGCTGCTTTCCCCAGGTGGAATTAGACAGCAGTAGCTCTGAATCCCACAATTTCTCATGTTCCTGACAGAAGTTTTACCTGCCAAGAATTGCCAAAACCAGGCTGAGTCTGGGACCTAAGGGACATGGACAAAACCAGTCAGCATAACAGTACCCTCCATGCTCTAGATTAAAGCTTATACAGAGGCAGAAACACCCTGCAATGTCCCCAGACTATTAAAACTTCTTGCTGGAGTGCCGACAGGCAGGCGCTTATCTGGCTTTCCTGCATGTGGGAGTGTTTCTGTTGTGCAAATCCTTGCAGCTGCCCTTTTCATGTGGGGCAACTGTTGCAGCTAAGCAAAATTGTTAAAATAAGTTAATCAGCTTAGTACAATGTTTCCAATATTTTCCATGAAGCAATTTGCCTCCCACATAGTCTGCTCTGTCCCATTTCACAGCACGGAGGAGAACCAAAGCATCCCTCAGGCTGAGCATCCAGAGCTCAGCACCAACCAGGCTCTCCCGTCTCGCCTGGAAAGTGCCAGAGCAGTGTTCAAGCTGAGACTTAGGATGTGCCCTGAAGTGCCTCATTTCTCTGCAGTAAAACTCCCCCGTGAAGGAAAAGCAGCTTTCCTAATCTGCCTAGAGCTGTTGGTAGAGGCTGGAGGTGGCCACACTCACTCCCTCAGCCTGCCCTCTGTAATGGATGGCTGAACCTCTCGAGGCTTCAGCCAGCTGCTATAAAATGTTGCCTCTCTTCAGCTCATAATTGGGCTCTATATAACTTTTTTGTTTTAACCCCTAATGCCAAGGCTTTTCTCTAGCCAGCCCTAATTTTCTGATGGTGCCTAGTAAAGACCAGATGAAAGCCTGGATGTAGAAGCTGGGCTGACCCTGGTCCTGCAGGGTGCCACCCGTTTTGTGTCCTCAGGTCTCACTGAGTGCTGTGTTTGTCACTGTACAGCACAGGAACTGGGCTCTGGCTCACCCGGTGGCTTTGGATGGGAAGGTGGGACCCGTCCCTGCTGTCACCCCAGGCTCTGGCTCTGCAGCTGAACTGGCCACGGCAGGGGACGTGTCCCAGTTTCTCAGCTGACAGCCGGAGGTATTGACTTAAATGAGTCTGGAATTAGTCATAGCTACATAGTAGCAGGTGTTTTATCTGGAAGAGGTAGAAAATGAAGATGTAGCTCCATTTCAAATGTAAAGTAATGATAATTAACAGAGGTAACTCTTTGCTTCCCATTCAAGTCTTACCTGCAGGAAAATTGAACTGAGAAAGAGATCTTCGTAGACAACAGTCGTACGACAGGGTCAGGATTGCTGAGGGATGGACTTCAAAGCTATTCTCCATCTCTTTTAAGCAGCTCCTTCAGCATCCCTATTCCCCTTGCTCCTATTTTAGCCTGTTGTTCCATCACTGACATGGAGATGAGGTTAATCCCTGTGTTTCCCTGTAGCCATTTGTTCTCTGCTTTATCTCCTCCCAAGGCTAACGCCTCAGCGCCATTTATTAAAAGGAAAACTCTTCTTTTTGACAGCACGTTTCTCACATGCAATAATTCAGTGTTTCCCATGTGATGCTAATAACAGTCGAAGTCAAGAAATCACATCAGGTGCAGAAAAGCAAGAAGGCAATGACAAGGCAGTGACATGAATAAGACAAAGGAGTGCATAAAAGAGGATCAGACCTCAGACAGGCCGAGAGCAGGGTGATGTGACACCTCACCTGTGAAAGTGTCACTGCACACACAGATCAGCACCTGGGGGCAGGAGAGGCGGGCATTGGAGAAGCAGGAGCTGGGGATGGCAACTTCTTGTCTCCCAGGTGTCTCTTTTGTACCACAGTGCCCAGCCTGTTCAAATCAATCCCACTTGTAATAACACAGTCCTCTTGGAAGACTTGCAGTTCCTCTGTTGACTTTCAAGGTTTAACAGTGACAGGTAAAAGTTCTACAGTAAGGAGATGGGACATGAAGAGACAATGTGGGGAACGTGTCCTTTCACAAGCAGCAGGTCAACAGTGGGACTGGGAACATCACATGTGTTTCTAGGGTTGCACTTCATCCACTGGACTTCACTATGGACTAAGGATATGTGCTCGTATCAGAAGGCTTTGCTCAAATGAGCACAGATCTGCTCTGCTAACATGATCTTAGTTCAAGAACACAATTTTTGGACAGGAACATGGCACTGAGCCCAAGGGTCCTAACCTAAAACTTAAGGCATCATTCCAAGCAGCACAACTTGGGCCTGTAACCCCTGATAGATGCTCAGGTAAGGCAAGCTTTGATGGATCCATGGGATGTTCATGGGTGTAACATGAGGTCATGCAAGTTTCATCAAGGACTGATTGTTACTGGAAGGAAGAAGATCAGGAAAAATAAACTGTACAACTCCATTGTTGCTCCACTGACGGCTTCTGAG
Organism: Buphagus erythrorhynchus; assembly: GCA_013400855.1. NCBI lineage: Eukaryota > Metazoa > Chordata > Aves > Passeriformes > Sturnidae > Buphagus > Buphagus erythrorhynchus. Next base: position 21,885 of record VZTT01022715.1, read on the forward strand.
TAACAAATTGTAGACAAAGAAACTGCAACCCCATCCCCAAGATTTGTAATGCTAAACCTATACGAGCACAATTGGAAACGCCATGTCCACAGCTTCAACTAACTATTTCCACTGTCACCAGGGAAAAATATTTCATGATCATGACAGCTGCTGTTTCATTACAAAGCAGATCTGGTTTAGGTGGCATATTGTTTATAAGAAATAATCCTAGTGTGCAGCACACAGAGTTGTAATAATATGGCAGCACTGTAACCCCTAGGGAGACCCTGATGGTGAAAAGGGTATGTGGCATAGTAACTTCTTCTTTACTTGTATTATTGTTCTAATTTCCCTCAGCCCAAGAAGTGACATGCATAGATCTGTTCAAAAACAGAGCTTTCCCTGCTAACATATTCTCCTTGCTGACAAGGTTTATGGAATAAAAAGCTTTTTAAAGATGTAAACAGATTTTAGTAAATTGCAGTCCCATAATGAGATGTTAAAAAAACCCACATGATTTACAATTTTTAGATGACAAGTTATCTTGACTTTGTCAGTTATAGCTTACACTGTGTAATTTTCTTCTACTATTTTGTATTAATCCAGTGTTTTGTGTTTGACCAAAACATGTCATCAGTCTCTACAAATGTGAGAATATTCAGAACTATGGCAGAAAAAAAATAACATATATGGAAGAGCATAATATCATGCTGGAATTTCATCATTTCAGCATTTTTGTGAAAACTACCTAATCCATTGACTTTTAAATTGTTCCCATGCCATAAATACTGAGAATAAATGGGGCGGGTGGGATGGAAATGAAATGCCTCGCAGCATAAACAGTTTAGTACCTGCTTCTTTTGCAGTTTAGTCCCCATAGAGGATGCTTCACTGCTGACAAGGGCATTCCCCAAGTCTTGAGAAATAAGAGCAGTGAAAGGAGAATTCTCCGTCACCATGTGCAGTGTCTGCTTGCTGTTGCACTGCACTAAAGCAAAATCAGAAGAGTTGGTCTGGATTCACAACCAAACCCTGCCCAGCAGAGCAGAGCCCTTTGCTCAGGTAGCAGCTGTGATGTGCTGCATTTAGGCAATCCCTGCATCCGTGCAGCAAATCACTGCACAGAGCCAGGGACCACGGCTGGGGAAGGAGACTTCCAGGTGGGCAAAAGGCTCTGCCCACCTTCAGGTACTGGAAACTACCTGAATGAGAATGCTCAGACTGTCAGGTGAGAGTTGTTGCTAGAAAAAAAACTCTGTTTTTTTCCCCCTCCTGTTCATGACCTGGATTAAGCTTCACCTTATTTAAATCAGACAAAATACTTTTACTGTATAATAAAAATTCCATGTTTTAATACATTGCCATGCACAAATGAAGTCAAACAATGCAGAGTACAAAATTGTCAAATATACAAAATGATAAAGCAGATACCCAAAGCTTCCAGAGATCATGCCCAAAGATACCAAAAACTTGATATCAGTTTTAATTTTATTGTTTAAAAGAACTCCTCCCTTCCGCCCGGGCTTTATTTTCTGTTGATTTTTGAAAACAGAAGGAAGTAAAGACTGAATATAAAAACTGTAAGGTGGAATTAAGTGATGGCCACTTTGTATACTAAAAATTAGTTTGCATGATAATTTCTGTTTTGGGAAAAAAGCACTGCTGTGCAGCTGAACACCTTGGATGCCTAGGGAAACACAGTATACATCAAACAAAAAGGCACACTTTTGTCTCATGCCACCTCATTTGGCTCCATCATTAAAAAGTTCAGCCATAGATGTACTGGGAATAACTGTGTCACTTTATAAGCATTAGAGTGCTGGCATTTTCCTAGATTATCAACCAAGTTAACATTAAAAGGAGATCATTGGCTTAAAGTATTTCCTTAGTGAATCTAAACCAGAACTGAGTCCAAAGGCAGCAGGACCAGGCACAACTTGCTGGCTTCAGGTGACTGTTTTGACCATGGCCAAGGGCTTGCAGCCAGCCTTTCTGCATCCAGCTGTCCTGTATAAGGTGACCAGATCTCCCAGGACCTTGATCCCAGCCTCCCTCTCACTCCCTGCAGCTCATGTCCATCATCAGTGGCTGATGCAGATGCACCAGCACAGCCTGGGTAGGATCTGATTCTGTCCATGGACTCCTTTTTGGAGACAGCTCAGGTGCAACTGCAATTCCAGCTGTCAGTTGCCTGTTTTCCTCAGGGTCAAACAACCTTAAATTCAACTCCCCAAAATAGAGGACCCCAAATTTAGAGCCCCCTTTGCTGGTTTATGGTGTGCAGAGCCAGCTAGACATTCCTCCCATCCTACCCAAACAGTGAAAAAGAAACAATAATTTTGAGGCAGGTCCAGGTAGCTGCAGTCCCTACAGGAAACTGAAAGCAAAGCCCAGCATATCCCAAAGTACTGCCCTGCCACTTTCAGATTCTGCAATACCTGTGAGAAATTTAAAAATACATATCTTAGCCTTGCCAAGCATCCCTGCAGCAAAGCAAAGGAGTCTTCTCAGAGGACACAGCCTCTTTGGGGAAATGCTGGTCATTCCCATGGCCAGGGTAGTGTCCAGTCCTGCCAGGAAATGTCCCCTGCCATGGCTGCAGGAGCCACTCAGCACAGACAGAACACTGTGCTCTGCCTGTGGGTTAGCCTGACATGGCTCCATTCCTCCCCTTGGTCAGTGGTGTTGGATCCAAGGGAGAAGGATGAGATGTGACTCTCATGCTGAGATGCTTTGCTTAGGCTGGAAGCTCCTGTCCCTCTGTGCTTTTTCCACTGTCACTTAATCTCTTTTCCACCTTTCTCAGAAGTGCAAAGAAGGAGCCTCTTACATACAAGAGAAGCAGACAAAGTGCTAAAAGGATTCCAAACATTTCTTTATCTATCTGGTCTTGAGACCGAAGCCTGGCTCTGTAAGGAAAATTTCTGCCTAGATGTAAAGCCACCCTCTCAACATTGAAAAAAACCCAACCAACTGAGCAAGTCCCTTAAGCATCTGATGGGACAATTTGAGGTTTTTCTTCCTTCCCTGCACAGCTTCTTATTGCTTACATGCAGTTTTGCTGCAATACCCATCTCTCTGCTTAAAAAAACCCCCCTGTGTTTTGCTATTTAATTTGGTGACTTACAATATTAAATATATAAATTCGAGGCAAATGCTTAATAGAAGGAATGTGATTAGAGGTGTAACAACTACAGAGAAATTTTTTTTTTCTGAGAAACTATTTAGATATATTTGGAATTAGTATCAGAAAGGAGCTTTTCATTTCCTTCTTAGACTGAGCCTGGTCTGAGCCTGAGCTCAGATAATGCTGTCAGTCCTATTCTTATGGTAGAAGCAGATGTTACAGTCATGTGCCAATTCAGCTTTGCTCCTGCCCAGCTGGCCCCAGCCATGCCTGTCACAGAATGCTCTCCTCCAGAGCTGCAAGGTGTCTAATACCAATCTGCAGTAAGTATTGCTTTTATAGTTTCCCTTGTTTGTGTGAGCTGTTTACTCTTTAGACCATACAACCCAGTTAGTGCTTTCCCCACCACTCGATGAAGCACATGGAAGATGACTCCAATGGTTCACACTTGCCTTGTGCACATCAACAGCGGTTTTGTGAAATCTGCATCAGACACTGACTACTCCTTTGTTTATTTCTGAAGGACAACATTCAAACCAGCCAATGGTAACAGGACCCAATCTGGCAAAAAATCACAGCTGGCAGCAGCTGTCATTTCTCTGGGTAATCTCACTGATGTAATTTCACTTCCAGGGCTTTATTAACCAGCTCCAATGGGGCTCGTCATGACAGCAGACGTTTTGCTATCTTTGAAGCAAGGAACTTGTGTACCATGCTCAGCTGCACAGTGATACAATCACCCTCTCCATCAGCACTGCAGCTTCTCTGCCAGTTCTTGCAGGTAGGAAAATCTGTTTCTTGCCAGCAAGATGCTACCTCTTAAGAGGCAAACCCACAGCTGTTATCCCTTCCTTTGACTACACATCCACATGGCCCCATCATTTGCATGCAGCATTTTGTTCCAGTCTGCTATCAATGAAAGGCTACAGACTCTTGGTATGTCCAAGGGTTTTGTTGTCCTTTGTTATCCAGTTCTCTTCCTTCAATTATGTGCAGCAGAACCTTACAGCTGTGAGCAGACCTACTGATGCTCATACCAACTGTACAGCTTTCCACAGAAGCTGTTTAAATTAATATAATTTTGTGAAAAAAGGATATAGATTGCCCTGCCTACCTGTAATATTGGAAACCTCAGGATATTTTTAATTCAGAAGTTTACATCTGATGATCTAGTATAATCCATGCATAATACATGCCTAATAACTTCATCCAGTAATTGCTGCACTGAGCCTGGATTTCAGTTTGAGGTAGAGCTTATTGACTTACAAAAATACTCTGCATACTTTAAAGACTTCATGTGATGGAGAACATACCAGGTAACTAAGTAAGTTGTCTCCATGGGCAATCATCCTCCCTGTTGAGTATTTGCACCTAATTTCTAGCCTGAAATCAGTTTCCAACCAGTAGAGCACATCATTCCCTTTTCTTCTAAACATAAGAGCTACCTGCCTTCAGACAGCACTTCCCTGCCCAGGTAGAAGATTGTGATTGCAGACACAGAGATCAAGTCACCTCTTCAAATTGCCTCTGATAAATAAATAGCTTGAGCTTCATTAGTCTGACACTATATTAAGACCTGTTTTCCTGCCCTTGAATGACACTGGGAACTATTGAAAATAATCTTTCCAAGTTGTCAATACCTTTTTTGGAAAGACTGACAGTGACCAAACAAACTGGAACGGCATCACTATTGCCAGGTCCTACATCCCAGCTGGCAAGAGAATCTCTGGGGCTGATGCTAAACAGATAATTTATGACACCTTCACAGCCACTGTATTATTGCAGACATATTCCCCATGCTTCTAAGTTGGACTTGCTGCCACCTCTCCTGGATTTTTAACTTTTCTGTTCTCCAGGCTATTCTCCACCACTAACCTGCTCATATCATTATTTATTGTGCCCCTGTTTTTGTCATCTCTGGCTGTTGCCAGCAATAATTTTCTCTTTCCCTGGGGGGTATATTGAAAATAGAGCATACCTTGGGAGGTGCTCATCAGAAATAGTCTCACTGAGGATAATTAATATTTACAGCTATTTTTTGTGATCTAGCCTGTAATCCATTTTTAATAAATTTAATATGGGTGATACTGGTTTTGCATTGTGCTATTTTGTTCTTTATCAGAATCAAATGCTCTATAGGAGGCTAAGTATAGTATGCCAGCAGGGCTTCTTTTCTCAACAATCCTTTGATATCACAAAAATAATAGCAAGTTTATTTGGCATGATACAGTTCTATAAAAATAATATGGAGGGTTTTATCAATTTTCAATTGCTCTAATGATTATGCCATATCAACTTTTCCATGATTTTGCCTAAGACTGATAGGAAGCTGATGAGTCTATAGTTTTCTGGACCAAACCATTCATTCTTTTGCACTATTGTGGGTCTGATGTCATTTGAAGCTTCCTTTATGCTTTCTGGTTCTGAGAAGTCCTAGGCAAGTTTTTCCTTCACTTTTGGATTCAGTTAAAGGTTCTACAAATTTAAAATTATGTTTGGATAGTTACTGCTTAATATTACCTGCAATTACTGATGGAGTAGGAGGAATTACATTTTAATGTGTAATCTGACTCCCTCCTTCCACTGCTTTCAAATACAAAACAAGACTATTTGTTGGGTTTCCAGTGTAGTGTGAGCAATCTCTGTGCTGGGCCTGTCTAACATCACACTTAGCTTTGCTATGATGGTATGTATTAGGATATATGTAAAGTCTTTGGTGTAACCAGCCCTAACCTATTTGCCATTGACTTCCCATACATTTTTGGCTTCCTTCATTAAGCATCTACTTTTCTTACTTGCTGATTTATCCTCATGAGCCTGCCTAATCACCCATACATTATGTTGGTGGGTTTTTTTGCACTCCAGATTACTTTCCTGAATTTTACTATAGGAGGTTGCAGGTAATGCTGGTAATATTTTCCCCTCACCCATCAATCTTAATTATACCAAAGGACCCTCTCTTTTTAAATTAAAATCTTATTGACAGACTATATATACCAGGGTCAATTGCAGTCCTGCAGCAGAGCTGTTCAAGGAGACTCTGATGCCAGAGATGGTAAAGGGGACCAATGTGAAAGATACAGGGTTTTACTTTGTTTTATTTTGAATAATGCAGATCTTTTGGCTTTGTGGCAGGTGGAGGGAGGTTCATTTTAGTGATCACAAAAAACCACTGCCTTGATGCTGGCTCCTTGGCTGGCACTAATCAACACATCTCTGGAGACTGTGATGGAGTAGTGCCAGTGGAGTCTGCCAGGGTCTGGCATGGGGTCTTCTGAAAATTCAGGGAAAACCCAGAATTCTATAATTTTGAATGGTTTCATTTCCTCAGTGGCATTGCAGCTGCAGTTGAGTGACAACACTTACCCTAAGGAAGAGACAGGGAGGGGTGTACTCACTCGTACAGCCTTGCCATGCATCTGGACAAACAAAACCGAAGAGCTCATGAAGCTTTTTCAAAGCCCCCTCCTGGAAGGCTGTCTTTCCCTTAACAGAATAAATGGCAGGTGTTCAGGCACAGAAAGCCACCCAGATTAAAAAAGTGGGGAACAAAACAGTGCAAAGGATGATCTCAGTTGCATTGTGCTCTCTGGGGTGAGCAATTCCTTCAGGTTTCTAGTGGAGGACTCCTCGTGGTGCAAAGCATTCGGAATGGCTGAGTTCCTGACAGGGATTCTTAGCAGGGTCTGATGCTGCAGCCTGGACACAGAGAAACCAGGTGAGCGTGGCAGCAGGGGGAGGCTCCGGGCTGGGAGGAAGGCTGCTGGTCTGCACAGGGAGCAGGGTCCTGGTCACAACCCTGCCTTGTCTCAGAGATAATAACTGGTGATCAATGTAACAGCAGCATGGCCTTTATGAATTTATCTCCACAGGCTGGTAATGGCTGCTTTATGAAAACAGCATTAGTCTTCCACTCTTTTGCAGAGAACTAATGGCTCTGAGCATATTTAAATTCACTGCCTTTGCCGGAATAACTTATTTGCTCCCTTTCATGTTGACTTGGTCTTTGGCACTCTCGACATAAATGATTTATTGACCAGAGATAAAGCATTCTTTCCCCTGAACTGTTCCTGCGACCCAGGCAAAAGCGGATATGTCTGCTATTAATAAGGTGTTCGGCATAAAAAATGCAATAGACTTGATTGTCTGCACTCAACAGCCTTTCCGAGAACACAGTACCTGCCCCCATTCATAAGAACAAAAATCTCTCCCACATGTTTATTTATATTAAAAAGTTTTCAGAAGAATACGCTGGGATCCAGATAGTTGTTCAGGAGATGTAGAACAATTTCATAAATATCCCTGAGGAAGCATGGCCTACTTTGGGAGAATAACAATGATTAAAAAAATCCAAACACAATGAATAGTTAAATACAAGCCAAAAAGTACAGTTATTTCCTTATGGCTCTGGCAGACAGTTACACACGTGAGAAGTGTCACAGGGCTCGGGGGAGCTATGCCTGCAGTTATCCACATGCATAGGCTGGCTGCAGGATGGAGACCCACACCAGCTTCAAGGGAGGTTTGTCTGATAGGCACCTACAGCAGACTTCACTCTGAGTCTGGCTACTCAAGGGTCTGGACTTGATTTTCACATTTCTCAGGGCCTATAACACTGCTTTTCTAGGTCACCATAGCTAAAATCCTGGGAAGCTTTTAAAACAAACTGTTTTAACAGGAGAAGTGCACACATCTAAATTCATGCCCATACACTGGAAGATGTTCAAAACTAACATTGATACAAAAAAAGCTTCTAGTGGCTCTCTGCCTAACGCAACTTCTTCTCATACACCCTTTTAAGATAACACTCTCTGATAAACTCTTCTTTTATCATTCAAATTATTCTGGATTTTTTCAATGGGTAGTAAAATAAGAGAACTCCTACTGTAGAAGTATAGCATTCTCCTTTTAATTTAACATATAAATTAAAGTATTCTGTTTTTAATTGCTTTACCAACATGAAACTGATGTCAGTTGTCAGAGTGCATTTTTAAAAACTGTAGCAGAAAGAGCTGTAAAATTTGCTGAAGCTTACAGTGGACCTGTGCCATGCACATGGCCGGCTCTGTTGGTATCCGATTCCAACCTGCAACCCTATGACAAGCTCTAAAAAGTGCAAATGTTGCAATTGGCAAAGATCCTTATGTTTTAAGGAGAATTTTTACACCAATTAATTTGAAATTAGGGACCAGGATTTTCAGAAAGAAAATGTAGAAGCTTAGTGCTCTGTTATTCTTGGGAGCTCCATTTGAGAATCCACGGAAAGACCCAAACCATTAAAAATCACTAGCAACTTCTGAAAATCTTTGTCACCGGTAAAAATAATTTGGTTTTGGACTGAATACTATAGAAGTATCCACTGTGCTGAATCTGAGATGGGTGGAGAACTGAAACCTAAGCCCATAACCATCAAAAAAAAATTAAACCCTGAAGATAATTATCTGTTTGTTGTACAGGCACCCTCAGTGGCTGACCTTCCATTCTCTAGAAATGAACTGCACAATAATTTTTAAGAATTATAACACAGGAGCTTCTTCCAGAAAGGTACCTGTGACTTACTCTAGCTGCACATTCTCTCCATCCCTGCATCTTCACACAGAATTGTCTCACCCAGAGTTTGGAATAAATGCTAACAGCAACTCTAGAGTATCTGTTTATCAGGCTGGAGAGAGTGACAGTCTTTAAGTACACAAAAAAGCTACCTTTGATTTTAAGAAAAGAAGGAACAAAGAGGTAAGCCCCCTCAGTATGTTGATGATATGAGTTCATTATAAAGAGTGTGCTGAGAAGGTCCTGATGTTATGGACAGACACTAATACCACTGAGTCCCCATGGAAGAAACAGTACCACAGCCAGCTGTGATACAACCAGTGATGAGGTCAGCCATTCAGAGACTGAACAAAAAACAAAGTTCAGATTGAATGCAACAGTCTTGAGCCTGCTACAGTATATTGAAAGGCTTATTTGAACCATTTGCTTATTCCCAGTTCCTACCAAAATACTGTTTTGAGTAGAAAGTGGAAAAAGTTAATGAAGAAATCTGCCCTCTCCAAAGGGAGTGTCTTGCTCCTTAGAAGTATAGTCTTACACTTTACCTTTTTAGAGAGTTTGGTTTGGACTACAATTTCCCAGCCCTGCCCAAAACATAAGTGGTGGCCAGCATAAAGAACCTGAATTCTTCCAGTTTATTCTGGTTTTATTGCTGACCAAACCCAGGGTCACATACATGTCCAAGAAAGGCTCTCTCCCTTGCCTCTCCCTCACTGAGTTAGAAAACACACTGGCACACCAGAAACGAGACCCTTTGATATTTGGTGGGTGAGAGGGAGAGCAGACACAGCATCCTACAGCTCATTCAAACTACCCTGTTCTTGGCTACCTCTGTGACAGCTGTTCTGTAAGTTTTGATAAAAGAAGTCACATCTCTGCCACGTGCAAATCTATCTACACAACCTACTGTGAGTCAGTGAAGGGATGCTAGTACTGGGCTTCAGTTTGGATGCAGTCTCAGCACAAACACTGAAACATATCCTCAGTATTTTAAAAAAGGACCATTATATATATATGGACTGTGCTAGTTCTGTGAGAAAAGCACATATGAAGTGCTGATATTGTTTAACAGAATACCATTAGACTGCAAAACGAACACATACAAGACGTCTACATTCCTATCAGGGTGTAATATTGTGAACATATCCACTGAGATTGGAGAATTGTTGTAAGTTTTTCCTAAAACATCATGCCATCTGCATACATAATAAAAGAATCCAGTAGTTGCCATGCTAAAACAGGACTTCTAGTGAAGGGTATAGACAGTCCCCTAAAGGGAACTCAAAAGTTATGCACAGTGATGAAGACTGGAAGAAATTTTCCAGCTAAAGGTCTGTCAATGACCATTTTCAACAAATTAGATATTTTGGGTATTTTGCACCACATATTTACTCCACAGCAAACCAGGTCTCCCCAGAATGTATCAGCTGAGTGGGCTGACTTTACTTCAAGTTTATCTTCAATCCTCCACGGTCATCTTCTGGCAGCGCCATTTATTGTTTTCGTGAAGCAAAGTTCACTTTCATATCAAGTGGCAGGACAGCAGCTTTAGAGGCTGGAAATGTTTATGGAGAGCTCTCTGCTGGGGCTGTGAGAAACAAAACAGAAATCCAAAACCAGACTGTGAGTATAGAACAGAGCAAAGAAATTATCATGCATTTCAACTAAAATTTAAAAAATTAGGTCTGAGCTTAGTAAATGTTCTCACAGAACATATATTGTGACCCTAGTACTTTTTTTAATCAACTTTACTCACCAACTAAAAAACTTTTAATCAATTCCTTAGATAAAGTGCAGACCAGCAATCATTCGCACGATTTAACAAATCCTACTTGAATTTTATTGCCTCATGTAAAAGCACTGCTTATTCTTCCTGTAGTTTGAGTCCCAGAGAGCAGGGCTCTTCTTTTTGGTTGGATTTGCATTAACTACTGAAGGCTTGATAGCCAAATGCTGGAAAAGCTCTGCCAAATGCCCAAGTAGTATTTGATGTTCCTGCACCCTTTCTGCTGGCTGAGATGGTAAGAACTGGCCACTGCTGCATAGATGTGAAAACAGCTCACCCATATCCTTCCCCTCCTCACACCCCATAAGATAATGAGGAGGTTGCAGAGTTTCTCTTTCCCCTGCTAAGCAGCACAGCACACTTGGTGCTGGTGGCTGCTATTCTGTGCCTGAAAGCCCTTGCAAAGGTCACAGCCATCATACCATGAAGGAAGAGAATATGGAGGTTACTTGTAACTTCTCCTCCCCTTAACCCAAACTTTGCTTAGAGAAGCACAGCAAAAGGACAAGAAGCAATGGACACAAGCAACAAGAGATATTCCAGTTAGATGCAAGGAAGAAAGATCTTCCGAGTGAGGATGGTTACCTTATGGAACAAGTTGTCTGACCAGGCTGTGGGACCTCCACCTACACAGAGATCTGCAGCTCAACCAGATGAGTCCCCACACAGCCTGATGTGGCCCTGCTTTGAGCACAGTTTACTGGAACCATCTCCTGAAGCCTCTTCCAACCTAAGTATTTTTAAGCTTGTACATTTTCTGGTGGGGATTTGTATTCCTTGTTCTGCTTTTCTGAACAGGAGATGAGTGCCTGTGCAGAAGTGCTCACACTGAAGCACATTCAGTTGGTAATTCAGCATGTAACACATAAATGCTTGTAAACCCATCACAGACTCAAGCTTCTGGGGCTGAGGAGCTATGCAGAGACAAGTTCACCTGATTATTTCATGGAATCACAGAATCATTTAGGTTGGAAAAGACCTTTATGATCATTGAGTCCAAGTGTTAACGCAGCACTGCCAGGGCCACCACTAAAATGTTTTGGGATGCAGCTTTGTTTATCACACACCCCTCACCCATCACCTGTTTTATGGACCAGATCTCTGACCAGGGCAGTGCTGGGATGGGACTCACCAGGATGAGCATTGCACCCTCTCCAGCTGATATCCTGCTTCTTTCATGAATGCATGTATCTGTATGGGTGGGAAGAGCTGGATTGTTGGGGTTTTGGGGCCAGATTCCTAACTGTGAAGCTAACAGGATACTGATGCTGCCAAGGCAGCATTCACATCAGCTGAAACTCAGGCTGGCAGTGGATTTCTGCTTCTCGCTCCTTCAAAATCATTGCTGGTAGGCTCTTCTCTGTGAGGTGTGGGGTGTGGGCTGACTGGCTCTGCCAAGCTGTCACTTTGCCCATATTTGCCTCTTTCAGCCCCAAACTCTTGTAGCAATGGACATGAAGGTCTGATTGAGCAGAGAAAAGATGGGATGATAGATCAGTAGGTATTGCACAAGACTAAAAAAACCAACCAGTTCCTGCCATGAGCAGTTGACCCCTGAGTATAAATATGCCCTATGAAATAGAAGAACAGGAAAAAACAGTTTCCTTAATTATGTCCCTCTTTATGTGGGCATTTTTACCTGATTACGGTGCTACTCTTGATTTCTGTTTTTATAGCTGCTTTTATCCTCCAGGTTCTCTAGGCAACGTTCCCAACACCACTTACTGTCATCTACTATATCATCAGTAGTGGCCTGAGAAAGATGCACATTTCAGACCCAGCAACTGGTTTCACTCCATGAAGAACATTCAGGAAGGTTTTGAGCCTTCAGCTGGTCTAGACAGATAACTGACTGCATCCCCAAGACACAAAAGAAAGCAATGGTGACATAAGCAATTTTGAAGACAAAGGGCAAATCTATGGGGAGGTTTTAAAACTGGAGAGCAGCAAACAGGTACTTAATCTTGAAAGTGTTTGATTTCAGGTGAATTAGAGGATGTCTCCCATCTGTGTAGCATCAATAGAGACAGGCCTGACTCACAAAGGCCTGCCTCTTTTTTTGAGCTCATCTGCTGCAAAGAAGGGAAAATTTCAAAAGCTCTCTCAGGCAATGGAAAATACCTTGCCTAGCCACAGAGTTGGAAGACTAAAATAAAATGGGTAAACTGGCTAATTATATCAGGTCAGGCCTCAGGACTGCACTCATGCTGAAATTCCCCAATCATCCCCATTGTCTCAGTCATTAGCTTCTACTTGTACTTAAGTCTGAAATGAGCCAGCTGGCTCTTCAGACAGAAACCCATGAATGAGGAGAAATGGAACTGATCCTAACCTGAGCTCCATCCACACCACAGAGAGAGCACAACCACTTGGAGCCATGCAGAGGTGTCTGGATACAACTGGCAACACTGAGCAAGCAGACAGTAGAAGTTCTGTCAAGCTCTGCATTTAGAGCAAGCAAACTCAGGCTTTAGTGGTCATCTAGCCTGTTTCTTCTCCTCTCACTTTGTCTTTTGAGGACAGGGTTTTAGAAGTACCTACTATTCCTCGTTATCTGCATAATTTTTTGTGCCCAGCTGGAGGCTCTTCTAAGGACCCTGGTTTTGTAACAGTACATATCCAGTGTTTACTGAAAGTAAAGACCTTTATAAAAGGTATCACAAATGAGCAGTTGCCTTTGAAAACCCTGCCTGAGACAGTAAGCTCTCAAAACAAAGATAGCCCTTTGCAGGGGGTATATATACGTACCAACACAACACTGAACAGATCTAATCTCACATGACATTTTCAAGAAGCTGATGTAGAAAAACAACTATCATTTCAAAGCCAGAGATGTACTTCAGTTTTTGAGTACCTGTGCTGTGTGATTTTTGTCTGAGAAAGGGACATATTTTACATTCATTTTAAACACATGTTAATTCAACTCAACCTAGAGGTATTACCTATTTGCCACATTTCCATAATTGAGGGATTCTGATAAAGAAAACAAGCATCTATTATCTTTGCTAAGTTTACTCTCCTGGAACTAATTTTATACTATATTTCCAAAGTCAGCAGGTCTCAAACACAAGATTAGAATGAAAAATACCTATTTCCAAACAACCTTCTACCATTTATTCCTTGGAGTCTGTGAAAAACTGCATTCAGCTACATTTAGTAGTATTTTTCCTGTGTTAGAAAGGCCATAGGCACCTGACTTCATGTCTTATGTCACTTGAGAGATTATAATATGCTATACATTATTGTGGACTTGTTGCATGTTGCTATTGATTAATTAGAGTTCATATAACTGTCGAATGATTGGGGTTGGGTGGGACCTTAAAGATCATTTAATTCCACCTCCCCTGCCAAGGGCAGGGAACCTTCCACTAGACCAGGTTACTCAGACCCCATCCAGCCTGGCCTTGGACACTGCCAGGGATGGGGCATCCACAGATTCTCCAGGAAACCTGTGCCAGTGCCTCACTACCCTCACAGTACAGAACATCTTCCTAAAACCTTATCTAAATCTGCTCTTGTCAGTTTGAGACTGCTTGTTCTGTCACACCATTGTGGAAAGTCCCTCTCTAGCCTCACTGTAGTCCCCTTTAAGGTAATGGAAGGTGCTATAAGGTCTCCC
>VZTT01022718.1:4682-48575 GCA_013400855.1 Buphagus erythrorhynchus
TCAGAGGGGATGGGGACAGAGGGGAAAGTAAATTCAGCATGAAGGCTGAAGGATCCAGTCTGAAATTCAGGTGTGACAGAGGAAGAGAATTAGGCACAGGCTGTACAGTTACAGCACCAGAGACCAGAAGCCTGCACATAAGCTCACTCCCCACAAAGCACACACCACTGACCAGCATCCATATAGTATATCACTGGTGCTATACTGAAATTAATACATATACAACTAAAGCATGGCACTCAGAAAGGCCTCCCATTCTGTCATCTTGCATGACAGGTCTTACTTCTAAGTGGCATTTGCTCAGTTCAGTTTCCAGTCACTGGCCCCTGTTACATCCTTCTCCTTTAAGTGCCTAAGTGCTTTAGCTCTCAAAGCCTGCTTCCCGAGAAAATACAGATGAGCATTCTAGCACACCACTTCATTAGAAATCCCACACAAGCTGATCTCCACCCTGCAAAAACCCCATTAGGAAATGAAATATAAAAAGGTCTAACAAATAAACAAACAAAAAGAAAAGAAGTTTTGTTTTATTTGAGCCTGGAAAGCCAGAATGCAACTTATTTGAGAAAGACAGACCTTCAAATTGTACAGGAATTTCTGAAAACATTGCTCTAATTACATTACTCATAAAGGAGTTATCTCCAGAATGCCAGTGTCCACTGTGCTGAATGATGAACAATTCTGGTATTTATAATAAAAGGAATAATTTAATAAAGGCAACTAAATACAATTACTTATTAAGGTTGAATAAGAAGATTGTTTAATAAGGATGAGTCTATTTAGAGTATCCAGTCATCACAACGAATTAGGTCAGCTTGATTTTGACACCTCTGTCTGGATCCAGGTGTCCAGCTATCAGCTTCAGTTTTGAAAATACTGACCTCCAATTATGCCTTCTAAATAGACTAGCAAAACATGTGAACATCAGAGAGCTTAGCCCAGCTAGGAGAGACTGGCTGTTACTGGAAACCCATCATGAAGCCAGACTCTGTCTTTGGGATTTAGCCCAACAATGTGAACCATAAGTAGGCAATCACAAACAGTGACTGGGGAAAACAAAGATGCTCTGACTAACCTCAGTTTTTTCCAAGATCTGTAGTAACAAATGAATAAGATAGCCAAACAGTAAAACACACACAGCTGCATCAGAGGCCCTTGATAATTAGTGCAGCACAAACAGAAGTAGGATAAGAAGGGAGGAAGAGAATTAAAGTAAGAAAGAGACACAGCAGGATAATTACAAGAAAGGGGCAGGGAGGAACATAGTAAAAAGCTGGCTGGTGCCAAAAGCTGCTGCCCTTCATTGGCTATGTGACCCAAGGCTGGGAAAGTACGGAAGGGAACAGCATCTTCCAAACAGAGGTAAAGAACAGCCTTTCTTTCAAGACAGACTCAGAGGGGAGGGGAGATTTGGAACAATCTGGTGTCACATAAGGAAAAGGAGAATTATCAAATTACTGCAGAACAGCTACTGTAATTCACTTGAAATTTTTTTATTCTGTAAACCACTATATTAATTTTCTTTTAGCACAAAAAAACCCACATTGCTTTGCTGTATCATATTACTTCTTATACTCATGTATTAGAGCTGCTGCAAATGGGACTGAACATTGTAAATTCTGGCCTAACAGTGAAAGTGTGATAATCCAGTAGTTGTGTTGCTATTATTGCTGCTATTTCCCCTAATGAAGCAGCACTATTCACCTTGAGAAGTACATGGGCTCATTGGTAAGTAGCATTGTGAAGATATAAAAAGAAAATAACACAGTAGGATTGAAAAAAATACTCACTTTTCTTTCCATCCATATCTGCATGGATCTTCCGAGCCAGAAATCCAGTTTTATACACGGCAGCATTTGGGTCATGAGGGATGTCCAGGAATGGGTTATTTGAGTTGCCAATTCGACTGACAGCCTTTGTCTGGTTCCCATTATCCTTTTCATCTGTACCATCCGAGTGAGATTTTTTTTTCTCTTCTTCATCCCTTAAAAAGTAGTGAAAATCATGCATGAAGGATGGACTGACCAGCAAAGTTTCATTTCAGCAATTTTTGAACACTCTTTGTCAAAGCATACCTCTCTCTTTATAGGGGGCCATATTTAGGGAGAAACCTAGAAATATATCAAAATATAGATATATCATAGCAAAACTTCAGTTCACCTACTGCACCAGCACAGGACAGATTTTCAATAAAGCCTAGGTTTCCATTATTGTCTCATAAGATAAGACTTCAAGAGTCTCCTGTGTCCTCCAACTTTGCCGGTTTTCTTTATTCCATGTATTTGAGTGCTAAAAAGGGAAATATTTGCCTGCTAGGTTCAGCTGAAAAATCCCCAATTTCTTCATGAGCTCACATGTATATGAAAAGAATTAAGAGTACTACAGATCACTGTGGCTTACCCCTTAACTTAGCATATGAAACACAGACTCGACCTCTTTTTCTTTATTTTCCTCTGCAGACTAGCATAAAATTAGTAATTTAAAAATAAAAACTACTCTAAGTGAATTATGTTACCTTTACTTTGGAAACAAAATGCTGCTCAAAATGTTACTTATTAGGGTAATGTATTCCAACATAGCTCTTGGGGGCAACAATGCAAGTCACAAGCATCGCCTGACTAATAAATACCTTTTTGCTTGTCAAAGGCAAAGGCAAAAAAGGACTAGGCAACCTAGAAAATAAAGGGTGTCCACCACAGGATTCGGACAACAGTTTTCAGAAAACAGGCCAGATTACAGAGTAGCCCTTCATCCTTTAAAGTCTGCATAAATTCCCTTCCAGGTGACTAGAAAAGGTGTGTCAGGGAGTATGAAGGCTGTCATTGGAAGGTCGTGGTAGCAACACCTGAGACCAGCATCTGATTTAACAAAAAAAATTATCACTTGAGCATAATGATGGATAATATTGCCAACCCACTGGGGGTGGACCGCAAGTTGCTGCATCTCACTGGACCCAGATGACTGGCAGAGAGAGCAAGTTCAGGCAGATCTTCCAGACACATGTATACATTCAAAGGCATGTATTATGTGAGGATTAGCAAGGCATATATCAATCCAGAATCTTCTTTAGGGATACACTGCTTACACGGCTGCATATGGGAATGACCATTCAAAAAAATGTCCTCCCAGAACTGCAGGCTACAGCAACAAATCTATTTTATCCTCAGCTCTGCTGCAAAGGAGGCTCATTATCACTCTCTACAACTCATTATCACTCTCTGCAACTATCCAAAAGGAGGTGGGAACTCGCCTTTTTTTCCCAGGCAACCAGCGACAGGATAAGAGGACATAGCCTCAAGCTGTGCCAGGAGAGGTCCGGGTTGGACATCAGGAGAAATTTCGTCACTGAAAGGTGGTTAAGCATTGGAACAAACTTCCCAAGGAGATGGGGGAGTCACCACCCGGCAGGTGTGCAAGAAACAAATGGACGTGGCACTTGGCGCCATGGTCTAGTTGAAAAGGTGATGTTGTAAAATTGTGTCAGAAGGGAAAGATTCCACTTGGATGATCTTGGAGCTCTTTTCCAAACTAGGTGGTTACAAAGAAAATGATTCTATGACTCTATGAAGTGGTCTTTGGGGGATTAACTTAGTCGAAGGAGGTAAAAGGGTAAGAGACCGGTTTCACAACAAGGAAACAAATCCAGAAACATGGGGGCTGTATTAGTATATTAGTATTAGTGTATTAGTGCAGTAGCAGGGGATGTTCCCAAGCATTTGACTTTGATCACCTCATATAAATTATAGAAATATAGCTAAGGAGGTGCACCATATCTTCATGATGCTGTCTTGCAAGGTCTCTGAATTCAGAGGAATGAAACTTTTACTTGAAGACCTGATTCTTGCAAGGAAGAGCCGTCCTTGCATCCTTAGCCTACTGATGTGTGCTTTCCCATTCCAGCATAGAAAGTTCTACAAAATTTTTTTATTACACAAAGCAATAAGGACTTCTTTAAGTATGCTTTATTTGAAGCCCTCTCCCAATTGAAAAAGCGTAGGCATTTCTGACAATTTTGTTTGTCCTCACCCTTCATGGGTCTGCCACACTTACTAGCTGCTGTTAAGTCTGAACCACTGTGTGTTTCTTAGATAATGTCCATTCCAGAAGCAAATTCTCTCAAATTAGGTCTGAGGCACCTAATCCAGACTAAAATCTCTCAAAGGGCATAAGCACACAGGCTGATTTGTCATACAGAAGTGCCTTGTGAATTCTGGGATTTCAGCCAAGGACACAGCAGATTTCTCCTTGTCAGCAGAGACCAACTGCAGTAAAAGGCTTAACACTTTTTTGGAATAAGCTATCTCCTTTGGAGTTATGGGAGTGAATTCCTGTATTCTGATCAATTGTCCTGTGGGAATATACCAGTGCCCTTAACCAAGCAGCCACAGTGGTGTGATGAGCAATCCTGTGGGGGGATCCTGGACACCACTAAGAGCTGGGGGCAGTGCTCTTGAACTCAGCACTTCTAGGGTAGCTGTTAAAACAGGAATTCCTCAAAAGACACGGTGGAAAGAACAAAATAGCATCTGCTGTCACAACTGCTGACAGCATGGAACAAACATTTAACTGGTCTTTTGTTCATCATGAAAATGGGACATCTTTGAGACTCAGAAGCTTCAGGCATTTCTGAGAGCTGAGTGCTCTGACAATATGCACAAAGGCAAGATGCATGAATCAGTCTGCAAGAGGCAATGAAGGGAGAAAGAGAGGCAAAAAGGACTCATTACAAAGAAGTGGAAGAAAGCCAGGGGATCTGGGACTCATTTACTCAAATACTCCATGTTACTTCAGTGGTCAAACATAAGAAGAAAGCAAGATGATTTGGAGGAATGTCAAAGTAGCAAAAAAAGTTCAAGTATTAGCTTTTTCCTCAGGTACCTTCCAAAGCTGGCTGAAAAGACAGGTCCTAAATACTGTTTATCGGGGATTTAACAATTTGAGCTTACTTCTAACAAGCCTTTAGGGTATTTTTGCAAGAAAGAAATGCAGAAAATCCAGGGGGACTCTGGATACATAAACCTGAAAATTGATCTTTGTTTGAAACCCTAAACTGTGGGGAATGTGACTACCTGCCCATCTTCAGACAGTCTCACAGATCACCCATGTGCTGTAACATTCCCAGTGTGAAGGTCTCCAGTGATGTGGGTAAGAGTCAGTGAGTGGCAATCTCTGTGCAGGTATGTTGAGAGTCATGGATGCGGTGTCACACAGGCAGAGCACAGGTCCTTTTGAAGGGCAGGACCACTGCCTCTCTTTTGCATTCCATACAGGAAGTAGCACAATCCTCATGCCTTTAGGGGAAAAAACCCCGCAATGGTTCCAAACACCTTTCAGTATGCAAAACATTACCATGGGGGTTCAATTAGGCTGGCAGAAGTCTTATGAGATTTTCTGCTCCTGATCAGCAGAAGATCATTCCCTGCCCTGGGTCTGGAAGCAATTCATCTGGTGACCCCTCCCTGATGACTGAAAAGGGTTGATAGCTGCAAAACTTCTTTTAAGTCCCACTTTTCCATTCACAGGAAATGGGACCCATAGTGTCTCTGCTCTGCAGAGTACTGGTGACAGGAAAAGGTTACCATCTGTAAAGTTTCTCTAAGACTCTGCTTATGGCACATGATGTTTGCAAGGCTTCCCAAAACAAGAAGCATCAGTTCCACCTCTGTAAGCCTGTCCCTTTGGAAAAGGACCTGCAGAGAGAGCAGTACAGCCCTCTGGCTGCCCATGAGAACCAGCACACCAAAGCCAGGATCTGCTTTGTGCTATCACTTGCAGTCACAGCATTGAAACAGCAATGTTTGCCTTCCCAAATAGATGTCAACTCACAACTAGAAAGGGTCTGCCCCTTATTCTTAAACACATAGATGTGAAAAACATAAAAATACAGGTGATGCCATTTTGGTGAAGAAAAGCATTTTCTGCCTCTCCCATGAAGGCCCTACACAAGGAAGTCCCATTTCTGTCTTCTGGGAGAAAAGCACCATCCGATTCTCTCAGTAACAAAATTATTTCTGTACGCTCTGTCATCTGATTTGAGGCACTGCCTCAGAAAATTTTGAATTCACTACTCTGAAACGATGGGGTCAAGCCCTTCATTTTTAAAACTCTGCTTCATCTCTGCATTTGTTCAAATAGCAAACTTATATGACACAGGAGAAGGTTGAGATCATTTATTTAAATATTTCAATTGAAAAAAAAATTCAGGTTTGTAACATGCGTCCATGGAACTAACAGCATCTGTATTAGGAAACTGACTTGAGAGAAGTTTTGACACGTTTTCCAGTGGGAGGAGGGAAGAAAAGAGAGCCAGACTGAATACAACCTGACCCTGCCTGAAAACCAATCAAGAAGTTGCAAACAGGAAACAGCCCAGAACTTGGGAGACAAAAGTTAATCATAATAGAGAGAAATTTCTCAGTTTGACCTAGAAAAAGGTGAGCTTCAGCACAGATGCCTTTATAACTACCCTCATCTCAACATCACAGTTTGATTTGGCAGCATCTCTTTCCCACCATCACTATCTGAATGACCTGTTTTGTTTTGGCTGAAAGGAGATAATTTTTCAGTGTCCAGGAAACAAAAAAAGAATATACCATGTCCCTGTAAACTTCTCTGGATAGAGAAGTGTATCATTGGCTAGTGAAAAACCAAGCGATTCTCCTGAAAACTACACTGTTCTGCTGAAAGGCGGCTTTTGGGACACAACTGGCTCAAATGCAGCCATTTGGCTTTACCAATTTTGTAAACAGTGCTTTGGGAGTTCATATATTAATTCTAGATCACCTATTTTAAGATGATAATTTTTTTATTTCTATTACTTTCAACAGTAAACAGACACAGTATTACAAACAAAGGAAAACCATAATGGCCACCATGACATGTCCATGTAGATATCATGCAAATAAAACATATTTAGCTCTGGCATCTTTGTAATCAAATGAATTTTTCTTTTTCAGCTTAAAGCTGACAACGATCAGTGTGAAAGCCAAAGAATGAGAAACACTAAAAACCTTGGGATATAGTATTACAGACAATGAAGAGATTTTAGGAGGCCAGGCAATCTATCTCTTTGCCTCTATGGCTGGATCTCCTCTTCCTAATCCATTCAAGACAGAACAATCAGTTCACAAAAACCTCCAATGCAAGCACTTCTGTAGTTTATCCAGGCAAACCTGTGTCTTGGTTTAAATTGATAGAAAACTTTTTTAAAGGTTGATTTCAAATTTCACTTGTTTCAAATTTAAGCCCATCCACAACAGATATGAAGAACAGTTCACACCTTTGGGGCTTCCAGTGTGGAACAGAATTGTGCTTTCAGGATCTCACATTCACCAGTTCAGTGTAAATTACAGGTCAGATCTCTTTATTTTACAGATAACAGTATGTGTTTCACTTTTAACTTTGTGGAGAACTTGAACCAGGCACTACCGCCGAAGAAGAGTTGTAATGCAATTCTCTCTCCTGAGCTGTACTCATGCTTTTCTGTTCAAAAAGGATAAATGAACACTCCTATTGAAAGTCTCTGGGGAACATCTGCTGGTTAGGATGTCATTTCTTGTGATTACAAAATTGTAGTCAATGGTAACCTTTTCTTTGTGTGGGCTTTGGATCAGACTATAATTCTACTGGAAATGTACTGCAAAGTGTTTAAGATGATAACACACCTAGCTCACAATTAGTAAGATAAGGGTTAGATAGCAGTCTTTCCCCATCTTATGTTTCATCATTACCCTTTCCTGCCTACGGACTTACTGATAGCCATTAACCCACTAAATAATGCATTTCCAGGGCAGCTCTTAAACCTTTGCTTAGCTCATGAGCGTGACAATGTCTTAGATCCTCAAAGGATTTCTGGCCAGAGGAAAGGCATTCCTTCAAAATGCTAGCCTTGCAAGACAGCTTATACCGGGGATTGCAGTCCTGTGTTTACCTTTGCCTTACCTCCCACTTCTTACCCTGCCAAGCGCTTCAACGAGGCAAAGGAATAATCTTTGGAAGAGAGAGACAATTTTCTTTGGTCCCATCAGAACAAAACTGACCATGTCTCCTTACCACTTAGCTTTCTCTGCAGATCACAACAGTAGAGCAAGAGAGTTATGTGCCTCCTCCCTCAAGCTCAGGCACCCCCAGGGCTTCTTACCTTACACCAACCACACATCTCTATAAAAATGAAGAGAAACACCTTCACACTCCCTCTTCCAGCCAGTACTCTCAGCTCCAAAGGAACTGACTGTACCCAGAGTCAGCTTTGTTTCTCATCATGGAAATTAATTGTAACATCAGTCCTAGCTACATGTCAATCTCAGACTGGAACAGACAACTGGCACCTTTGAGCATTCTCCTGTAAGAAGGCAGCTTTATATCCACACAAAGTCTTATTTAAGAAAGAGTCTAAACTATCCCTCTTCTAGCCTGCTTGGAATCTTCCCCCAGACAAAGGGCATGGACAAGACTACGTAAATGCCAAAGCAGTTACCAGCTATACAGGAGCAAGATCTCATAAATCACCTTGACTGAGGTTCATGGGAGCAGAGCCAGTCATGAGCCAGCTCCCACCTGGAGGCTGCCCAAGTGTATTAGACACGGTATGGTCTCTTGGCAAGAGCTGGAGGAAAATTCTGACATTGAGAAAGTCACATAATGGATTCTGCTGGTTCTAAAGTACCTGTGACAGTATCTGGCAAACAGCTTCGGTCTGACATTCACACAGCGTGTTCCAGGTCCGAGACACAGTCTGTGAAAATGTCTCCCACCACGAATTTCAATGCTCATCAGAGAAGGCACTTGCTGATTTCCATTAATAGCACACCTTCTTTACTACTCTGACAT
This sequence comes from Buphagus erythrorhynchus, assembly GCA_013400855.1. NCBI lineage: Eukaryota > Metazoa > Chordata > Aves > Passeriformes > Sturnidae > Buphagus > Buphagus erythrorhynchus. Next base: position 13,512 of record VZTT01022718.1, read on the forward strand.
CACCTAACACATTTCTGAACTGGGACAGCAATCCCACTTGGAACCAGCTGCCCTTGCGAGGCTGCACACCCTGACAAGAAATTTGTTTGCAGATCATGAACTTAAAACAATGAAGACCAGAAGCCACTGGGCCTGCAAGACCTATGGCAGTTGCTAGAACTTCTAGCACAAGGGGTGCAGGAGCATGCATTCCAGACATACACTGTTCACAAGAAGGTGAGGCTTCAGATATGTAAATACATGCAGGGAAGTACCTTCGTATAGCCAAAATATATAAAAGACATAATTTTCCTATTTTATACCAAAATCCACTGTTCTGCAAGTGGCAAAATCAAAAGGAGACACTTCTACCCTTTCCTGGCATAACCAGACTACATGAAACCTAAGCGCAGAGAAATGTCAGTTTAACACTAGCAGAAACTGAAGCTTTTTCTTGTCTGCAGCATTTACACAGTTAACAAGCCTGTCAAAAGCAACTAAGGATTGGAGGGAGTGATATCAGACTTTGTCCAATTTATCATCTTTCACATTAGATTGTTGTCAAGTTATCCATAGTTAATCAAGAGACAAACCAAGACAATCAACCAACAGCAGGAAACTCAATCCAAGAAGTGTGTTTCTATTCAGCAGTTCTGACACAATGAACAGAAAGATAAAGGGAGACGTCAACTTCTGTTTTATTTATGCAGACATAGAACAACAGAGGATTTAATTTCTCCCTTTTCAGGCTGAAGTTTCCTACTAAATGTAATGTTCTCTTTCCTTACAAATGCAGTTGGTCCATATCATTGACAACTCCCCTTCCTGGAGAAACAGATGAGGCTATATTGCCAGGTCATTCATTAGCAAAAAAGCAAACTCATTGTGTATCCTGGCTATCTTCTACAGGCTTTGGAGCCCACACAGACAGTGACATAGGACATATAAACAGATTACGACACAGGTACTATTGTTAAACTTCTAATTTCTACAATAGAAGTATACTTACACTGCCCATTCCAACTTCTCATTCTTGATTGAATTGTAGAGGGCCTATAAAGGGAAAGAAATGAGATGGAATTATTGTTTGACCCCTCCTACACATACATTAATATGTTGAGGAAAGATACCCAGCTAATACCAGCAAGCAAGCAGTGTCTGATCAAGGAAGTCCCATAATCTGCTAACAGCAGTGTGAGAATCTTCAGCAGAAATTTCACCTTAGAAAAAAACATACAGAATGTATGTTTTGAGATTATAGTCATTTTCTCAAGGAAGTTTTTGAGATTTGTGATTTGTGCCTTTTAAAGAACACAGAATCATGGAATAGCCATGGAAAGGACCTTAAAGATCATCTAGTTCCAATACTCTTGCCATGGGCAGAAACACCCTTCACTAGGCCAGGCTGTTCAGAGCCCCATCCGAACTGGCCTTGAACACTTCTAGGGATGGGCACCCACAATTTCTGTGGGCAGCCTGTTCCAGTGTCTCACCATGCTCACAGTAAACATACAGTCTAAACCTATTTTCTTTCAGTTTGAAGCCATTGCCCCTTGTCCTTTCCTTACATGCACTTGTAAAAACTACTTGTAGGCTGCCTTCAGGGACTGGAAGGCCACAATTAGGTCACCCTTAAGCCTTCTCTTTTCCAGGCTGAACAATCCCAGTTCTCTCAGCCTGTCTTCACATGAAATGTGGTCCATCCCTCTGATCAACTTGGTGTCCCTCCTCTGGACTCACTCCAACAGGTCCATGTCCTTCCTGTGCTGGGACCCCAGAGCTGGATGAAGGGTTCCAGCTGGGGTCTCACCAGAGCAGAGCAGAGGGGCAGAATCCCCTCCCTCCCCTGCTGCCCACGCTGCTTTGGATGCAGCCCAGGACACGTTTGGCTTTCTGGGCTGGGAGTGCCCATGGCTGGGTCATGTCCAGCCTCTCACCCACCAGCACCCCCAAGTCCTTCTCACAGGGCTGCTCTCCATCTGTTCATCCCACAGCCTGGGTTGATGGCAGGGGCTGCTCTGACCCAGGTGCAGCACCTTGAACTTAGTCTTGTTAAACCTCTCAAGATTCCCATGCACTCACTTTTCTATCCTGTCCAGCTCACTCTGGATGCCATCTCATCCTTCAGCTGGGTATCATCTGCAGATTTGCTGAAGGTGCATCTGATGCCTTCATCCGTGTCATTAATGAAGTCATTAAATAGCACTGATCCCCACATGAACCCCTGAGATACACCACTTGTCACTGATGTCTATCAGGCCACTGAGCCATTGACCACTAACCTTATGGATGTGACCATCCAACCACTTTCTTATTCATCTAACAGTCCATGCATAAAATCCATCTCTCTGCAATTTAGAGACAGGCATGTTATGAGGAACTCTGTCAAAGGCTTTACAGAAATCTAGATAAATGACATGTGTAGCCCTTCCTTTGTCCACTAACATGGTCATTCCATCATTCAAAGCCACTGGGTTGGTCAGGCAGGACTTGCCCTTGGTGAAGCTGTGCTGCCTGTCTTGAATCATCTCCCTGTTCCCATGTGCCTTAGCTTCTAGGAGGATCTGTACCATGATATTCCCAGGCACATGGTGAGGCTGGGAGGTCCCCGCTTGCCAGGGTTCTCCTTCCCACCCTTTTAAAAGATGGGTACAATATTTCCTCTCTACCAGTCGGCTGGGACTTCCCCTGACTGCCAGGACCTTACAAATACTATGGAGAGTGGCTTGGCAAGTGCATCAGCCAATTCCCTCGGGACCCTGGGATACATCTCACTGGTTCTAATGGACTTAGGTACATTCTAGCTCCTCAGGTGGTCATGAACTTGAACTTTACTTACAGTATGCAAAAGCCACAAGACTATGGCCTTGAAATTCAAGGTTCAGTCTAATTCCTGACACTCAGTGAGATGTTTTTGTCAATAACTTTAATGGGGACTTTAAGATTTCAGAATATGGGCTAAACTGTGAGAATTTCCCAGAATAGCTATCCAAAGTCCCTGAGCCTCACAGACACCTGAATGCTTTCCCAGTCACACACCTAAGTGCAAAACAGAAAATGAGTGTCAAGCAACTTCTGTGCCTGAAGATCACTATCTTGGACTGCTGTCCACTAACACCATTCCTCTTTCAATTCATAGGAAAGGTGCCCAGTAGGTTTGACACCAAAGGTAACAGTTTTGGTTTTCATACAAGCCTGCAAAGAAAAGGGTCTAAAACCTGACTTAAGACTGGGTAAGTATCAGACAGCTGGAATGGATTTTTTTTTTGAGGGAAAGTACATGTATCAGTTGGATAGTATGTCATATTTCAGCCCTCCAGGAGCTGATGTATACAATGGTTAAACCTCTGGTATTACTGAAAGCTAATCGAGTCTTCAAATAGGTCACTTAACTCAAGCGAAGTATTTTGGTATGGAATGTCCCTGATTCTCACACATATAATCCGCATTTGTAATTCACCTTATATACATAGCTAGATTTACTCCCTCTGGCACATAACTCCTACACAGCCTCGAAATATGTTAACGTGTAGAAGAACTGTTGATGCACATGATGAGCAAAAAGTAGCACATCAAATATGAACAAGGCTGAAAATCACATACTATAATAGCTATGACATGATGCTCAACAGAAACAGTAACATTTAGATAGCCTTAATGCTGACCCAAACCAAAAATAATTTGGAAACTGAACAGTTGAAATTAGTCTTGTGCATATGCCATAGATGAATTTACATGAGCAATACCATGAGCATATCTCACTCTTCATCCTGTCATCCAGTGGCTCCTTTCTGAATCTGGAAGTCTTATCTGAGATCCTTAATATTCAGCTCTGTGGAAATCTGGCTTAACTGAACCATACACAAGCAGGTCAAATATTATAGTATAATTCACCTCCTGTTAATGCTACACAGGCAGCAACTCTTAGTCAAGAAAATCAGTTTCTAAGAGCAATACAACAGATATGACACCAGGAATAATCATGCCTCATCCTACTGACACTGAGCTAGCAAAGAGAGGTCCTCACCACTAACTGAGCTTCACTGTGCCATTCAGAGAAATATGATGAAGTATTTCCAAATCAGGATTTTTCACTATTTCTATAGAACCTATCTTCTCATAAGTTGTATAAGGAGCTCTGAACCAAAGGCAAAAAAACAAAGGTGAACAGATGGGCATTTCTGGCAATTTGTAGGTGCTTGCTTAATTTTCAGGTGAAAGCTATCAAGAGATTTTAAGAACACTCTGCAGAAAGAAAGCAAGAGTTAATAGTTCTCCTGCCACTTCAGCAGAATTAGACACAACTTCGTTTCTGTACACAAACCAATGCTGACACTGATTCCTGCAGTCACCAAGCATTTTTTACACGATTTGGCCAAAGCCCCTGTCTTATTCTTCGACTTTCTTTTCTTTCTGCTATAACTCTCCTACATTGTGGGCCAGATATATTCTCCTACATTTTGAGCCAGAAAATTACTTCCAAATACAAAGCAAAGAGGCTGCACACTTCCCCCAGCTGCCTCCCCAGTTTTTCAGAAGTAGTATTTTTTTCCTCATCTAGCTGAAGGAGTTTTATAAACAGCAAAAGCCTGGCTTGAGAAAACACATTTGTTGCTCTCTGGCCCAAATACCTACAAGATTGGGTCAAAACCTCTGAAAATTAACACCTGACCTGCACAGGTTTTTATGAGATTTCACTGCTAAGCACGTCTGTAGGGATCACTGCAGCCAAAGAGCAGAACACACAAAAGCAGCAGTCCAGATTGGTGCTGGGATAACAAATGCTCCAGGCTTTTGCCTTGTGAAAAGAGAGCTATGTTTGTCCCAACCTTTACTAATGAGCCAGACACTGTCTTCCTTCTTTAGGGAGTAACAGACACCAACCCAGTCACACGGCACACATATGACCAAGGACATGGTGTCCCCCACAGACCATCAAAGAGAGTCTGTCAAAAAGTTTCTGGTATTTATGAAACAGAAACAAAACTGTAGAGAGTATGCACAGCCTGGGCAGCTGTATACACGGCACGTTCTGTGTGTCTACCAGGCATGTTCACTGAATACATGAGTTCTCATGCCAGTTCCCCAACCAACCTCTCTGGCAGAGACTGCTGCAAGGCTGCGCACTTGCTGCTGGACTCACCGGCCTTTCGGAGCTGCTTTATGTCACTTCTCCAAAACAATTTATACTTTAACATTTTCCTGATATCTACCTGGGCTCTCATATGTTCCAGAGAAGCAAAATTTCTTCCTGATATGTTTTGCAACCAGAAGCATATGTGTACAGCACAGCACCTGCTCTCTGATTAATTACATGGCTATTCCCCGAGACCCTGATTCAGACAGCAGCTCTTTTCAATAGACATTTCTCCAGAGTATGACTAAATCAAACAAACTTTGAGACAAGCACTTAAATGGTTCACTAAATTGCAACAAAGCTCATCGGAGATTATGGCATGGGCATGACTCTCATTGTACTTAGCTAGCTGCAAGGACAGATTTTATTAACTCATGTTTTCTCTCTGGGAAAAGAAAAAAAAATAGAAAAAAAAAAGAAAAAAGCTCTCATTTAAAGCACTCTTGCAGATTGAAAATAATCACCACTTCCTACCTGTTAGCCTGGGAAGTCCTTGGTAAATTTGCTATGTAAGCCAGAAAACATGAGGTTGAACCACAGCAGTGAATGATAGAATGAATATTGCATAGGCGTAATCTTCCAAGCTGGACTGATATCAATCAGAAAGTGGAAAGACTTTCTATCTCTTTTGTCACCCAAGGCTACTCTAGACAGGATCCAAACTCCCATATACCAACTACTCAGCAGTGTCTGACTTCAATGCTTTGACTTTTTATCCCTATTACCCAGAACACAGAGACCTACTCCTTACAGCTTCCCCCTTTCTGATAAGTGCTGATCTCTAGGTCCACCACACCTCAGACCCTGCACAGCTGTAAGCTCCTTGGAGAAACAAGTGCAATTTTGAAGGCAGAATAAAAGAAACTGACTGCTGCATAAAGCAGAACAGTAGGCAAAATCCTAGGCACCTTCCTTGTTTTAACTCCAATGCTCTTTCCTACAGCTCCAATTTGACCCTTAGAGGACTGCAGTGTAAAAGAAAAAGTGAGGTTTATTACATGTTTGTGGGATTTGTTTGTATTTGTTCATAAACTAAGCAAGAAATACTTTCCTTTTTACGTGGAAGGCTGTACCTCTAAAAAAATTCTGAATTCCACCCCCGTTTCCCCTTTGGTAAGCAAGTAGGTCCACAAAAATCCCAGATTCTCACAAGCTCTCACTAGTTGGTATACTTTTATTTCAATTGGAAAGAAAAAGAAAGCTATGGAGAGAATGCTTCTGAAAATTCCAGTTTATTTTACAAAGCTACCAAGGGAAAAATGGTCATCCACCACCCTCACCTTCCTCAAGATCTTGTCACATGCACAAACCACTGGATCCATTTAAACAGGCTGCTCTTGTCACCTGCTGGCTGCCAGTGATGCTATGAGTCAGCCTCTGCATACAGAGGCAGTGCACAAAAGAAAGGCACAACCAGGTGTGTACACAGTGAAAAAGACATAGCAAATTACCCATATACTGAGAGTGGTAAATCATCTAAGTTACACGTAAGCACAGAGCCCCCAAAGCCTAGCCAGCCGGGTGCAAGATGCCTAAAGAGATCTCAAAGCAGTGTACAATTCCTCCCCTCGAAAAGCAACATAGGGCTGGCTCCTGAAGCAAGCTACTGACTTTCTGTTTGCACTAGCCCATGCAGAAAAGCCTGCCAAGAGGAAAAGGAATACATCACACATTTTTTACACCTGCTCCACACACAGAAGAGGAGCCAGAAACACCTGCTGTGAGCTGGTAAATAGGCAAAACAAAAACTAAGTTCATAGAGACAGCAAGGATGACGCAGACTGTCTTTTCCAGTTCTTGTCTCCCATGGTCTTTGCTCGCATCCAGTTCCTCTCTGATTTTTGGAGTCGCTGTTGGAGGAATGATCATCTGATCACTGCAGAGGATAGCCTGGGTTGCTTTTGATGCCCCCAGGACAGGGATGTACATGTGCTCTGAGCCAGGCCCTTGCCACACTTCCCTGCTGCCACTGCCAGAAGCAGGCCTGCCTGGATACACTTCTTCACCTCCAGCTGATAATGGCATGGCTGACTCCAAGCAGCAAGGAAGCCCCAGATACACCTCTGGGCAAAGACATGCTCAGTCTTCGAAGTCACAGCACCTCCCCCAGCCACTCAGCACCTGTCCATCGGCTTTGCCCTTTGGAGCTAAGCACTCAAGACAGGCATCAGCTCTGGCTCCTGCCATATGTGCTTTACCGGAGGGAGAAAAAATAACTGAAGTAGCAGAACTCTACAAAAATCAAACAGGTTACAGAGACAACAGATACTAGACATCACAGGTGTCTGCATGGAGTCCTAAGAGGTGTTAGTGTGCTCATCCTTTGGACCAGGGCACAGCTCTGGATCATTGCCTTCTGCTAGGTTTGGATAGGGAGCAACACGTTGCTATATACCACTCGTAGCTTGTTGTTTAGGTGACTACCTGAAGGCTGGCCCTCACTCAGAATACAGAGCTCTACTACTCCACCACCTGATATTTGCCATCCTCCCTCAAAACCCAGATCTTGACATTTTCTCCTGTCCTCATGCACGGATCTGTAACACCCAGCAAGGGGAGGATAAGGATTCTGATCACTGAGTGCCTGTAGCTCATTGCCAGATTCAAAGCCCACACACCCTCAATTTCTCATGCAGTTTCCCCACTTCTGATGGGGATGCAGCAAGGATGCCAGAATAGTACCCCAAGAAGCCTGTGCATTAGTGCATGGCATCGCATGTCTGCTGATATTGCTCTCAATTTTAAATTCCACTGGTTTGTACAACAAACGTTCTTCTAACAAGCCACATACATTATTCATAAAACAGCACAGAGCTGTTCAGCAGCATATGGAACCGATGAATGTTGTTTTGGTGTAGGAGGAGATAGGGTTGATAGGAATGTTTTAGGGGGAAGGAAAGAAGATCATTTCACCCAGGGAATTTCAAGTGCGTCACCAAATGGAGGAGAACATTTCAAAGAGAAACTCCTCTGTTAAAAATCTGGTTTGTATGGAGAAGGAGGGGGAGGGGAGGAAGAAAAAAAAGGAAAGAAAGATTGCGCCAGATATATAATCATAAAACAGAAAAGGATGGTCAGCTGTGGCTCCTGAGACCCAAGAATTTAATGCCACACAAGAAATGCGTCCTCTATTGATACACACAGCTTGCTTGAAAATATTTTTTTCTGTACTTGCTGAAGTGTTTCATCAGTGTCATTGTAAAGGCACCATACTGAAATATTACAGAAAAATAGAGAAAAGGCTAGGGAAGTACTTCTTGATAGTGGAGCATCTACACAGCCTATTTCAAGCTGTTTTATTGGCCCTGTGCATTTGCAGGCAGGACAGGCGCAAGTACTTGGCAATTCAATCCGTGACTGCAGAAAAGAAATCTGTCAGAAAATGAGACTACTGAGCATGCTGGGTCATACAGATGATCCTAAGATCCTTTGACTCACCTTGCATGCAGTCTGGACTTGAGCCTGCCCTCCAGAGAACAATAGTACAGAATTCACAGTATCTTTTTCATAGGTTCTCCTGCTGGCCTAAGGCTGTGGTACCTGCCTATAATACACACTCAGGACGTATCCCCCTGGTGAAGCCTGTCCACACAGAGGCACTACCTGATGTGTGTCAAGGAGATAAAAGGTACTTGGGCTACCTAGCTTCTCTTACACTGGCAGGAGGCAGACTCATCTGCAGGCACCATGTTGGTGCTTTGTTCATACTAACTAAAGCATGTTAGTTTATATGCATAATACTCTCTATTGTTAGTTAGGATGCATAATACTCTCAGGCTTACCAAAACAGACTGAGTCACATAAGTGAAAAGGAAAAGAGGAGCACATTTCTGAGGCACAAATGGTTTAAATCTATCTCCTGTCTAAAGTCAGCTGAAGCAGTCACAGAAACAATTCTTGAGCATTGTAATCACTTTATATGGGGAGCAGATAAAATACAAGGCAATCCAGACACAAAGAGGGAAACACACCAAAGAAATATGAAGAGGACAATTCTACAAACCAAACCTTACTTAAGACTGAGGAGATCTACATGGCATCGGTGTCTAGAAAAACCCGGCCTAGAAATGAAGACATTTCCTGAGAAGTGATGCACGAACATATATATGCATAGTTACGCTGATAAAAGAAGCTCCTTTGCCACACTACAGATTAACAACCTCCAGGTTCTTCCACCAACACAACAGTATCAAAGAGCCAAAGCTCAATTTTAAATCAGTTCTCTAAATCAGTAACATCTTAGCAAAATAAATGGGCAGACAAAGATCAGAAAGGGAAAGAGAGAGATGGAAAGAACAGGACTGTCCAAAATCACGAGACCAATCACTTGCAGAGCCGCTTGTCATCTTATCAACCAGGCAGGCACCACTGAAGGGAATGCAGGGATCTTCTCAGCCCTCCATAACACAGCTTTTATACATCTTAGATGCCCTACAGATACAAAACCCTTCGTTTGAAATAAGGAAACAGCACAACAAACTGAACACAACAAGCTGCAGTGTTCTTCCCAGCTTATTGAGATAGGCAGGAAAAGAAGTGGTTATCTCTCAAATAACAATCTACAGCAATTAGAAGGAAGAAACGTGAATTCCACAGAGGAATGAAAACAGAGCTTTCATTACTGCAGTAGTTAACTAATTGTGTCAGACACGACCCCTGGGAGAAAGTCCCTGCCCTGAGGACGCTACACCATGCATACACAGTGGACACAAAGCCTGGGAGAGGGAAGATACAGAAATTAAGTAATTCATCCAATGTCAAAAGACTTGAGTCTTTACCAAATGCAGGAGAATTTTCATTAATAAATCCTCTCACCAAATACTGTGCAATTATTCCCATGCTTAGGGTGAAAGTGATCATGATAGCAGGGTCCCAGATCACCTGCAAGATGCAGCCTTTACTTTGATATTTGTTGGAGAAGCACATACTGCATCAGCAACAGCCTGAAAATGATGGCCATGCGATTTCTCTGCCACAACTCAGCACTACACTATTTTTTAGATATGGTTTATAAGATCCTGAAAACAGAGGCTCATTAAATTCAACTGAAAAAAATACTTACATTTATTTCTGGTTGCAGTACCCTGTGATTTAAGTTACACAGCTCAGGATCTGAAATGCCATACAACCTGTAAGCTACTAGCAGAGAGTGATCTGCCAGGAACTACTGTGCAGCACTAGGGTCTTTTCACCATAGCAGAGGAGATTTCTCACAGAAGAGGTAGGAGATTTAGGAAAGGGACACTACAGGAAGATCCATATATGTGCTTGCTTTGCATGCACATGGATCCAAGACAGTTAAATGCTTGGCTGATGCTTTGAAATATTTCACCCTGATTCAGCACACCTTTGCAAGTGGTTGTATCTTTTAATCCCAAGGTCAGAATCAACTGTCAGTAAGAATGAAGTTAGAGGTACATTTTAGTCACTGCATAAAGTTCATTCAACCCTTGGAGACATGGAGCACTTTGAGAGGGAGACAGCTCTTAAAGCACTTGCCAGGAGTTCCTGGATGCCTCTCAGTTATTGTGCAGGAGAGAGGGATGAGGGAAAAAAAAGAGATGCTGCATGGAGTGGAGGTTGTTTGCTTAGGAACTGAATAACCGGGCTGGGCTGGGTGAGGAGATGCTGCACACAGTCACTGTAGCAGCTGGGAATTGCCTGTGCTACCAACCATTACAATACACTAATGTATTCCTATAAACGCACAAGCAATGCCTTCCTAATAAATACTTGACAGCAATATTTAATCATGCATGCTAGTGAGACAATATTTTCACCTAGCACCACACCTACCAAACCACAGAGCTGTAGATAAGGAGTAAAAATTATTTTTCTACAGAAAACAATTCCCATTAAACAGATAATCCCAAGGACATCACCTGCCAACTCTGGCATGTTTCCCAAGAGTAGAGCTCCAACTAGCACTGTCACTAGCAAGTTTTCCCTGCTTACGATTGCATCAAGCTCAGGACATTCAACTAATACCCGATCATTATAACACCAGAGCTCTTTCATCTTCAGGTCCCTCCTCAAATGCAGAGATTTTTTTTCACGACCTGACAGCAATTCTGTGATCACTGCAGATCATCCAGAGCTCTTAACTACTGCAAAGCATAACCTTTTCACAACACCAATCCCATGCCTAGCCAAGCAAAACACTCCTAATATTTAATCCTTTACCTTGCTTTCTTTAGTAGAAAATTCAGAGGAGTTGGAGATTTTCATAGATTTTGACCGATGGGACTGCCGCCACAGAGATTCTTCTCGGGAGTATTTCACCGAACCTGTGGCTCTCACCCGGACTTTGCTGGTGCTCTGGACACTGTTAACTCCAATCATTTCCAAAAGTAAGTGTATGGGATGGGAAATAAGAAAGCTAATGAAACTTCCCAATCCCCTGCAGAGGAACTGAAAAAGGTTACGACTGGAAAGCCCAAGCTCAAGCAATCAGTGTTTGCTTAAAGCACACTAGGCTGTTTTCTCCAGCATCTTCAGGCACAGTGTTTGGAGCCAGCCTGATTGTTCCAGGCATTGCTCACGTCACCGCATGGGAGAAAAAAAAAGAAAAAGAAAAAGAAGAGGCTGATAGAAACTCCTCCCCTGCTCTGCTCCGCTTCCCTCTCCAGCATCAACTCCCCCTTCATACACACACCAACAGTGAGAGGGAGAGAGGTGGAGAGAAAGATGCTGGAACAAATGCCAGCAGATCAAGCAAGACATTCATTTTCAGTTCACACTGCCACACTTCCCTGCCTGCAACAGCCTGCCACGCTCATTACTGCCTGCAATAACAAAGAACACTGTAAAAAGTCTTCAATCACCTTCCAGCTACAGGCTTCTGGATGTGAGAAATACTGATGGATTCCCAAAGCACCGGAGAAATGAGTGAAAACCCACAGCACCATAACAAAGTACTGGCAAGCCCTGGAGAGACAAATCAGCAAATTTCCACAATAAGTATTTGCACTCATTAGCCAGAGTCCTTGGGGTGCCTTCCCAAGGTGCGAGAGAGAGCAAGATCACTTTCACTCTCTAAAAGGGGCTTAGGGGAAAAGAGATGATTTTCCCAAGGTGATCAGTGCGAACCCACAGCAGACCTGTGAACAAACACCAAGGGACTCATCTCCCCACTGAGCAGCCAGGAGAGCTGTAGCCATATCCCTTCACAAGCAAACCGCATGCTCCAGTGGCTGACCCCACAAGTAATGCAGCTCCCGAGTGGCACCCTGTTTCTCCCTTGTAGCAAATCCGTACAGCCTAGTGATGGGAGGCCAGAGGCAGAGGCACCACTCCAACCCACAGGAGCCTGGTTCTGGAGGCCAGGCACAATTTCTGTGTCTGGAGCCACCTGCCTTCATGCAGGGGGCAAGGGGAGGCTGAGGCCAAAAGGAGCTGGTAATCCTACTGAGGGGTGGATACACTAAATACAGGAAAAGAGAGTTTACCTCAATGTTGCAAAAGCACCATCATTTCTGGCTCCTGGAGACCCAGAGTGCAGCAGACTGTGCATTGCCATGGCAACGTGCTCCAATGTGAGAGGGAGAGAGAGAGAGAGAGAGCTCTGCTCTGCTCTGCTCTGCTCTACTCTGCTCAGCATAGGATCATGACAGCTGCCGAAACACACTGGACAGGTGGAGCAGCTTGTGTGAGCAGCAAGGCAAAAGTGGACAGTGGGGACATTGTCCCAAATCCAGAAAAAGCAAACGGTTTGTGCAGAGGGTGCATGAGGAGCTGGAGGACTCTGCAGCAAGGCTAACACCAGGTTAAGCAACCTGCCTCATACCACCATAACACCAGGCAGGGCAAGGACAGCGGCAGTGGTGCTGGGTTGTGGGAGGACATGAGGGCTCTCATCCCACTCACACCAAGACATATAGGGAGCAAGTCTGTGCACGCAGACAGCAATGAGACAGTGCTGCCCTGGCATCCTGAGGTGAATGTCCCATGCTGAGCTACATCAGGCAGCCAAAAGCTGGGTGAAGAGGCTCCAGTCTGCATTTACACCTGAGTCCCCATTCCATGCCTGCCAAGCCATGTGAAAGCAAAGTAAGAGTTTGCCTACCCTATGTCATGCGCCCAACAGCACCCAGGGGTAAGTAAGATGCATATGAACTGAGAAAACTTTTCCCATGGGATACCTTCCCATCTCTTGCAGTCAGGAATTTACATCCTTACAGGGCAAATGACTAGACAGCCACATAATGGTCCTAGGTGAATTTTTCCTCATAAAAGATGCTGCTATCTCCCCAGCATGCAGCAGCCTTTCTGACAGCATTAACCTTTTGCTCATGTTGCCCCCAAGGATGCTACAAGGTCCATATCCTTCCCACTGTAGACCATAATAGGTGTAGACCTGCTGACAGACAACAGTCAGTGGAACAGGGAACAGGTTACCTAAATATCAACACAAGAACTGTCCCTGGAGTGGGAAACTTCTGATTCCTCACAGATTCTGCCTCCGTCCTGCTTGAGGCACAGATATCTTCCCTTCTGGCCAACAAGAAAAATACACTTTCATTTCCACAACAGTCAGATCTAGCAAGCCCATCCCTGCCTCACACATTAAGATCAAATCCCAAATGTGCCCCTTTTTTACACAAACCTGTCATCGCTAAAGGATAGCTGAAAGGAACCTTTTCTGAGTTACTTCTGTCACTTCGCAAAAAAGGTCTTATATTACTTAACCCATGTGAAATCATCCACTGCTTGTGGGAAAGCTTTTCGAAGAAAATCTCTTCTTAGAGGAAATTTGCACAGCAGTCAAACTGCTCCAGATAAGCTAAGCAGCAGGTCCTGACAGGTGCTACGTAAATGGCCACAAATCACTCTCTATCCGAGCAGCCCCCTGCCTAGCAGATTATTCTTGCTCTCAGATTTATAAGGCCAACTCCCCAAACACCCTCAACACATCTGAAATAATTTTACTCCTTAAGTATCACAAACAGACCTAGGCCAGTGTCAATTACACAGAGCAATTTTATTATTAAACACAAACCAGACTGAATCAAAGCAGTATTTATCTTCTGTTGCCCACAGCACCATCACTGCTGCCTAATTCCAGCAGTTCATCTAGCATTCTCTGAGCTGAAGTTAGCAGATCCTCAGGTAGGACAGGAACCTTACCTCAGAAAGGAACAAGTCTGTTTCTGCAGCAGTCCAAAATTCCAAGGATGACAGAATATTCTTTCTTCTTGTTTCAGTTGAGTATGGAAAACACCTATCAGCTCACACCCTCCCAAACAGAGCCTCCTGAGATCACACATTTGAAGCCTTAAATATCTTCAGATTGGGAATTCAATTTAGATTTCATCAGTGTCCCTGATTTTCATCTGCAAGTGATAATACAATCTTGTACTCTTGACTGAGGCAGTATTCTGTGTCCACACTGACTATTATTCCGGGGAAAGACCATGCTTTGACATTAGAGAAGACCCACCATTTTAGAAATTAGTATGCACACAGGACTGATTTATGTCTGTAGCTGAGCAAAAGGGATTTCTGAGGGAAAAGTGTTTTGTTAACACAAATAGAGGCACAGAAGGGATGTTTTTAAAGAGAGAATGAAATAGCTGTGCAGTATCAGAAAAATGAGAGCTGACCACACACAGGGGACCCTGCAAGTATGTCAAGAATTCAGGATCTTCCTCTTGTTCAGAGGTCAGCAAAGAGGTGGTAGGAAAGGGGCAGAATGTAAATATTCGTTTAGTCAGTGATACAACTGGGGTGAACAAAAGGACTGTGACCCTATATAGGAACCTTCCCTATCAGTTCCTCCAAGGAACAAACCATAAACCAGCAGGAAAATTTTAAACTTTGGGTCAAAACAGATGCAGGAGCAGAAAACCAGAGTCTCTATTATTCTTTCCATCTTACTCTTTTAAAACCATACATAAGCTTTTCTCTTGTCATAAGGCACTATGTCAGATCCCATCACCCATAGAGGAAATGGGCAGCTGTTCCAACTTACCCTGAAATAAGCTCCTTCCCATCTGTTCCTCCCACCAGTCAAGTTTCCCTGGGAGGCAAAACGTACTCAGTCCTTGTTTGGTCTTCCTAATGTCATTCAGAGAATCAACAATACAAGAAGAAAAACTGCAGAATTCAAAGTAAAATTCAATATTGGCTTTTGGGGTACAAACCAAAGGACCACATCACTGTATCTAAAGAACTCCAATGTCCTCAAACAAAGTCACAAGAATCCATTAGTGTCATTTAAGCCTGATGTCAATGACAAATACAAACAACACAAGCTGACAAAATACATAAACACATGCATATCAATTACTTAAAATATACCCTCAGAAGCCAGTAACATATTTGTGTAGCACAGAAATGCAGAACTATTTAATGCTGCCACTAAATGCTGTTTGTTAAATAAACAACATTAAATCTTTCCTTCATCTTTCATTCTTTCATTTTTTTTCCCTTCTCCCCAAAACAAGAAGAAAGGGGAAAGTTAATTCTGACAGATAAGCTACTCTTACACAATGGCTAAAGAACTAGAGCTTAAAACTGATCAACATAAAATTCGTGTAATATTGAGATAACAATTTCTGAAGTCTGCTGACTAGGGGGAGCTGACAATCAAGATTAAATTTAAATGTCTCCTGTGAACAGTAGAAATACTAGAGCAACCACTTCATTTCTACATGCACAAGCAATCGGGTCTATAGGAATCCTAGCAGAGTAACAGCTGGAATGGTGGGAGAACAATGGATGACTGCATGAGGGCAACTGAACTATCTGTTTTAGGTTACATGAGAAGGCTAAAAGAGCATCCACAACGAGCAGCTCATGGTCACAGCACAAGTCTTCACAACTGACTTTTTACATCAATAAGCACCTAGAAGTAGCTGAATGACAAAAGCACAATGACTGGAGGAAGATCAGATGAGTTCTGGTATCACAGTATCTCTGGGATCCACATTGCATCTTGTGCCGAAAGAAACCACTCCTAAGGTAAGTGCCCTGCTGAGAATGATACAAGATCACAAGTTTAAATGAAAAAAAGATGTTGGATAATAACAGGGATGCAAAGAAATCATGCACCCTGTCATCCTGATTAGGACTGCAAGTGAAGAGATGCCTTCAGCCATCTTCATATTTCTTGCAGCAGATCTGAAAACAGCTGCTTCACAGACTAGTTGTTGTACTTCCTGGAAAAGCACTATAATATCCAAGGGGGAAGGTCCTCTTCTTTAATTCCTCCTTTTAGGAATTATCATCTCAACAGAGCTCACAGAAATTAAGTGAGCCATATAGTAGACAGACTAACACAGACCATCAAGTTTCTTAAGTTAAAGCAGACAAATATAACTACAAAAAACAGCAGCACTTTGAGCAAATCCATAAAAGCATCAAAACCCTAAAATTCTGCATAGGTGTGACAGAAACCCACAGGAAAGTGATTAAAGAAGTGACACAAAGTCTACAAACTATCTCAGATCAGCTGCAAACAATCTCTGCCTCTGTCCCGAAATAAACCCCTCACCCTAGAGATCTGCTTTAAAAAAAAAAAAAAAAAAGAAAAAAGAAGAAAAATAACCACCCTCTAAGGCTTCTCTCTGCCTCAAATAGCAAAACACAACACCAACAAAAAGGAAAAGAGGAAAAGAGGAATCTGAAGGGGAGGACATGGAAGTGGAGGGGAAAGGAAGTGGGGGAAGGAAGGAAGAGAGAAAAAGGAAGGGGGCAAAAAGAAAGGGAGGGGGCACAATAGGGAGAAGTAGGAGAAGAGAGGGGGAGGAAGGAAATTGAGGCCACTCTAAGATCCACACAGGTTACAAGTGGGTCTCACCTGTGGCTGCAGGCATTGCACTACAGTGTGGGGCAAAAATAAGCACAGTCTTTGACATCCATTTTCTCCACAATTCCATCTAGCTATGGAGTCATGTCCAGCTACCTTGCCCCAAAAGCAGGCGAAATCCTTACTACCTCTCTTGACACCTTCCAGAACCCATCTACCAACAGGACAGAGCACTTGTGCCTTGGATTTGCCCCACATTTGTACAAGGATCTTGTGAATTCTTAATTGTCCAAGAAAGCATGACCTTGGAGGGAAAGTAAATATTCCATTTAACATCACAGGCAAGGAGAAAAAAAATCTGAATTTAAGGAGCAGCCTAATAATCTTGTTTGAAAGAAAACAGTGTAACTGGGTCAGAAAGAGAATAGTCCAAGGCTATTTGAAAAGTGTGGCAACAAACAGAAGGAAGGAATACTAAAGACTTACTCAGCAATAATCCTAAAGCTGGTGGAAGGAATGTTCTTTCTTTTCTTTTTCTTTTTTAATATGGTATAAATTATATTCCTACTCTTCCTTCCCTTGAGATGCAGCACAGAACTTAAATTTCAAGCAGATCAGTGGGTGGAAGATCAAAGAATGTTTTTCAGAATTTGTTTTCTACCTACATGGAGGTGGGAGTAATATGTCACAGGGACCAAAATGTATGTGTGACATTGTATTAGAGAATTCCCAGTCTGAAAAGAGCCCAAAATTCCTCTTTTAAAGTGGCAGAGTGCATCATTCCTGGAGACTACCAGCCTGTGTCCTCCAGACTTGACAGCTGGCATTCATCCTTGGAACCTGCTATGTATTTCAGTTGCAGCAGGAGACAAGTGACAGCCATGGCTGACAGGCTGGAGAAGCCAAACATCAAATAATTCCTTTGTCTGATCCACCTGGACAAGACACTACAGACAGCTTGCCTCCACAGATGCAAATTAACCCCCCAAATTTTCATTATGAGGCTGGTATTGAGACACATAATTGCAGCCAGTAGTAATGGAAATTCTTAGCTGACTCTGCTTGGGTTTCACTCCTTGCTGACACAAAAGCCTGGCAGGCTAGGTGAGATCTTTTGAATAACAACTGGAAAGTAAAGAGGTGAAAGGTTGAAGGAGCAAAAATAATTCAGAGAAATGCAGATTGTCAAAGCAGAACAGGTCCATCCTGAAATCCAGCCTGCTTCCCAGTTAGATAAGCAATCCCTTGTACCACCTATAGACTACGCAAAGCAATACCAATTCTTGGATCACCTTCAAAAAATTTTGTGTTTTAAGCCTTGTTTAAAGTTCTGCTTTCCCTGCTCAGAGACACAGTTGGTATTAGGCTTTTGCTATTATGAGGCTTTCTTCAACTCAGTATCTGGGTTTATTTGACTTGAGAAAAAATATATAGATTATAGATTTTTCTTTTTATATGCACTGAGGTAAGTTCCTGAAATGCAAAAACAAAATATATTTGCGCTTCAACAGGGCAGGAAGGTGTCAGGAATCTCTATCATTTAAGGGGCACAAAGCAATACACACACCATCATAACCTGCGCCAATTCTCAGTTCTGCACAGGCATGCTTTAAATGGTTATTGCTCTTGAATAGGACAAGTGACAACACCCAAAAATCTCTAAGTTGAAGGAAACAAAGGTTGTCATGGTAGGAAGGTTCTCAGCAAGGATGGAGAAGAGTGAAGACAAGCTGGGTGCCCCCTACAGTCACTATGGATCTGTGGCTTCTCTGAGAGTGAAAGGAAAGCATGCTTTCACAAACAACTGTTTAAGACAAGGATTAAAGATTTAATCCTGCATTCCCTGACTCTGTTGTCTCTTAGCAGCTGAAAGGGGCCTTCCATAACAGATCTATTTCATACAGATACGAAATGGTGCAAAAATACTATTTCCAACAGAAGTATTTTTAAAAGATAAAACTTTATTTTGGGGAAAAAACAAGGAGGCAGAGCTCTGTCTTATTCAGTGGAGCAAAGACACTGGGTCCTCTCCCTGCTCTGCCCACTGCTACAGGGTGTTACAGCAGTCAATGTGGTGCTCCTGGGGCCATCCTGGCATGCTGTCACATGCTCTTATCTCCCTGACTTCATGATGTTTCCCTGCAAGCTGGGAATTTCTTGCCAAAAAGTGACGACATGGATGAAGTACAGAGACTGCTGATGAGAGCAATTAGGGTGCACACAACAGTCCAATTAGTGTGAGCTCCTCTCCATAAAGAAGGGCTGAGGCTGTGCAGGGAGAAGTTAGCCACTTGATGCTCATTCTCCCTGCTAAATACCTGAAATGATTGGAATGGACGAAGATGCTAGTAATTCTCTTTAAACTGAGTGTTTGCTTTGGAGGGCTTTCAAAGGGAATTTAAAAAAGAGAGGGAGAGCAAGAGGAGGCAGAAAGACAGTGGCAAAAAAAACCTTAATTAAAGTGCAGGGAACTGACTGCAACATGAGATAAACCCTGCTTTGCAGCTTCTGTAGGAAATTGCATATCCCAGGAATCATGATCAAGAATTCAGATTATTTAGGAAATTAAGGAGGACTGGTTCTTCAGAAGAGTTCAGCACCAGCAATTTCAAGTTAATTTGGTCACTTCATTACAGTGCCTCTGCAGGAGTTAAGGCCTACCCAAAAAACAGCCTTTGAGAAAAAACAGATTTTTTATGCAGGATTGGCATCTTATCTCCATTAGCAGCCCCTGATGGGATGAGTCTAGCCAAACCCTTGTAGAGCATCCCAGGTACCTCAGCATGATGGAGATTCCCGGATGATATAATAGGTCAGTGAAGAGCTACCATCCCCACCAAAAAGACACACAGCCAGGTATGACTTCCCCACATTCAGTGTTCATGTCAGGGGGCAGCACCGCTACCAGTCAGCTTGTATCTGATGTTGGATGATGCCCGTGATTCCATGAATGAGGTGTCTTGGACACTGTAAATGCAGAGGACATTTACTTATACAGGACAGGGGTACTTTGCACACAGCCTAACAACAGAGCACCCCTCCCAGAACACTGACTAACAAAAGCAGGGATCTATTTCCTCAGTGATGCCTTCTTGCAGGCTCTCTGTGGACCAGAGAAGCCATTTTTCTCTCCTTATATATGAAAGGCCTTGCTACTGCCATTTTCCCAGACTGGACTCCCAAACACCTTGTCTCAAGATGACAAAAGAAAAACACTGTGGCCAGCACCACACCAGCACTATATTTGTACATTATATACACTGCCCACAGGAACTGAAGCAAGAATGTATGGTCAAAATTAGGCTACTTCCAAGCCAACCTCCTCCTCATTCCAGAAAATCTTGTGAAGCCCAGCTTTGAAGAAGGGTACGGTCACACAGTACAATTCCCTAGAATATCATTGTGACATGGTAACACTACAGCAGATTAAAGCTGGTGTGAGCATGTGAGAAAGAAACCACTCCTACACTGTAATCATGAGGTTCTTGACACTGCCAAAATGTCAGATTGATTTTTTTTTTCTTTCCAAAGAGGGAGATCCTAGCCACGGCTTCCCTTCCTACATATATATATATGATGAATACATGAATACTACAAGCAGACCCCATAGGGAGAAGTGCACTTCTAATCACAGTTTGGCATATCTGTGTTTATGGGTCCCAACTTTAAAAGCAATCTCAGATCTGACTAAAGGAGTGAGGAAAAAGGAAACGCAATGAATCTTTGTGCAGATGGGTGTACAAAAGCAGAATTTTTTTAAATGTTAAATGAACAGACAGCAAGACACAAGGTGAGCAAGATCACATTAGCATTTCTCATTTCTACTTTCAAACCAGAGTAAAATACCTGTTCTCAAAGCACCACTAGTGACACACAGAGAATGAGGTCATGAAGGCCTTGTGGTTTGTACCAAAAATGTTGTCACTGCTAGAAAAAAAACTTAGTAAAACATAGAGATAGCTCCCCCATGGAGGTGAAAGAAAGGAGTAACTTGATCTAATGTCCCAAGTATTCTGAGGCTGATCACACAAAAGTGTGTCCCTCCTCATGAGTGGATGGCTGGATCTTGATATGCTATTTTCCTATCCAAATAAAACACTCAGGGGCACACTCTGCACTCAGGGTGAAGGGATTGACAGAAGGCCACGTTTGACTGATGCCTGTCAGCCAGCTCTCCTGGATAGCCCAAGCATTCACCTTTGCACCCCGACTCTGGGAACTGGATCCACAATAAATGCTGCATGGAGCTTCACAAGCCCTGGATGAACACCCAGCTCTCCCTGGCCTTCCTTCTCCTCCAGCACTGATCAGCTTTGCTCTGGGCTCAGCAGAGTTGCAGAGCTTCATACAAGGTTACAGCAGTGCCACAAGGAGAACATGGGTAGATTGCAGAGGCAGAAAAGCCGACTCGCTTCTGCATTAGTCACCAGTGGGTGCTCAGGACCTCACTCCCACAGGGACACACTGCCACCCTGTGGAAACTGCTCCTCCTCTCGCAGGTGGCTGGGGAAGGATGCAGGGAGAAGGGTCGCAGCCTCACCCATGCTCAGTGGCTACACAGCTAATGCAGCAGCAAGCCACATTTGCTTTGGTGCTGTGCTGAAGCAGGGTCCTGCAAATTTAATTTATTGAGACTAATGCAAAAATTAATTTCTGCTAAGTCTTTGTAATCGCATATTTAGTGGTAGCTTGGCTGCTGTGAACACAGTAGCATAATTACTCGTACTCACTCCAGTCCCCTCCACTGATAAATTAAAAAGCAAGGGTCAGTTAAGCAAATCTTCAGACCAGCCAGATGAGAAACAAAAGCTGGGCACTGCCTCTGTCCCCAAGACATCAAGGCAGCACACAGAAAGGGGCAGAAAGCCTTAAGCAAAGTGGGATACCAACACCAAACTCCTTCCATCTATGTCCAAGAAATACTGAGCCCTGGTATTTGCTTTGGGTGAAGAGTCAGACACCCCTAGCATTAGCAGGTGAGTGCTAAGCACCAAGGTACAGCCACAACTGCATAATTCTATCAGCAGGAAAACAAACAGCAGGTGAGCACCAATGGAAGTCTCTTGTCGGTACACTCAGGTTATTTAAACACAATCTGGAGATCTGTTTATTCAGTAAGGGCTGTAATTAGCCTGCAAATTAATCTCAACACATCCCTCTATGGCAAACTGAGAAATGAGATTCCTTGGGGGAAAAAAATAATTTAAGTGTGGCTGCTGACAGATATACAGATTCAAAAATTAAGGGCATTAAATCTAAAATAAAGGGCGGTTGAGCTTATATTGAAGCAGGAGGGCCCAACAAAAAGCTCCCTGAAGAAATTACCAATACTAGAAGACAAACTGCTGCTTTCAACTGTGCAGGTACATCTGTATTTCACAATGGTCCTGACACAAAACCCATAGAAGAGATGGCAACTCATTTGGTTTACTTCAACAGGCATTGGGCCAGCTCTCAGACTGGCAGCCTCTTATTTTTATTTCCATTAAAAAAAAAATAAATAAATTATGAAATCCAGTGTATGTGCACCTGTCTTCATTTAAGCAAAGTGCTGTTTCATGCTATCAGACAAAAAAGAAGCGAAACATTCTCATTATTATTGACAATAAAACAAGGTTTGTCCTGCTCAGCATCTTCCCTCATTCTTCAGATTTAACTCCTGGCACAAACTTAACGAACAAAAGCTGAAGCAATGCAGCCTGTGCCAGACAGCACATTATAATCTGAAATTACATCTCCAGCTCTAATGTGAATACTCCAAAGCACCTTTGATGAAAAAACACACATGCCTTCCAGAATGTACACAGAGATCAGGCTTAGCCTTTATGTATTTGCATTCAGAGCCAACCAGCTGCTTCTGTCCGCTGTAATCAGGAGACAGCACTCAGGATTGGCACGACCACAGGACTTCACAAGGCACACAGCTCTGGGGCGAGACCTGCTGCAGCTCGGTTTCACCCCTCTGTGCTGCAGAGACTCTCCTTCACTATCAAGTGAAGCAAACGAGAATAAACATTATATATATTATGTATGTTCTGGGAGGAGAAACATGCCCATCACCTGTCATGTCTGATAATTAAGATTCAGAAAATGCAAGATGAGTGTTCTGTTTTGAACTATCTTACAGTAAAAATGAAACCCACATTCTGCAGTTAATTCCTTACCTTCAAGAGCCCTCTCGGGAAGTCCTTGCCATCGTTCATTCCCTGGAGGTTAGCAACGAACTCTTGGCAGGTCATCTTTTTCCCAATGTTCTGAAAGGAGTGTTAGAGAAACACAGTATCATATTCCTGCTGCTTTCCCAAATGACAGGAATGAGCAACATCAGATTAAATGCATTTTCCTGCTCTCCTTCAAGTCCAAGGCAGGCAGCATTAAGAAAGCATTCATGAGATTACTCATAGATGAGTGTCCTTGTACGCATATAGCTAGAAAAAGGAAAGTACTTTTGCACCCAAAGGTCAACACACACCCCCCAAAAAAACCCAGCTTAATACTGGGAGTAATGAAGAGGACAACAATGAAGATCTCTGGTAGTGGCATGCTGCCTTATATCCCATGTCTCTTGATGTTTCCATAGGCTCGCTCTCTTTCCTCTCTTCCTGTCTGAGTCTCGGACTGAAAGTTGCCCAAATAAGCCATAAATTGATAGTAACAGTTTGGCTGTTCCTACATGTCTGTGTAGGAGCCAAACTACATCCAGAGGTTTGAGGCTGCCCTAAATGACTCTTGAACCCCCATCTCCATCACCCCTCAGAGAAACTGTCTATACTTGATCCCCCAGGTGCTAGAAGGTCCCTGCTTAGCATGCAGGGAGCCTTGTGAGTGGGCAACAATTACAACACTGCATTAATGAAAAAGGACACCAAAGACATCTGAGGAAAGGAAAGCAGCCTGAGATGAGCTGTGAAATGTGGTATAGACAGAGAGGAAAATAGGGCTCTGTGATGGTCATGGTATCTTTGAGGATAACACCATCATCAGTCAGGAGATGGAAGTGAAGAGTTTTCCACTGTCAGGGCATGCTTTTTCTGTAGATATACAGTAGAAGAGCTCTGTGTGAGCTTTGTCTTCAGCTAGGAGGAGGAGCCCAAATTAACACAGGACTGGAGCACAGGGAAGAGCACCAGTTGGTAATACAGGTCATTCAATGTTATGAGTTATATCACAGCTTAAAGTGCATAACCTCTATTTCCCTTCCATAATGTATGATCAGGAAAACCACTGAATCTTGGCCATCAGCCTCACCTAGCCGATAAGGAAGATCCCATAGCAGCAGCCAGCACAAACACACCGAAAAAAGGTTAGCATTAACCCTGGAACAATTCATGGCTTCCCACAGATGGCTCCTGACAACACAGACAGGCTGTAACCCTGGCTCTATGGTTGCAAAGCTTACAGAACACAGCTCATAACTTCAGTCTTCAGGTGCAGGCTGGAGCTGGTCTAGTAGACTTACAAGTGCTTTCCTTTCTCCCTGCAACTTCAACCTCCTTTCTATTTGTTTCATCCATGCAGCAGTTTGCAGCTTCCCCATGCTGACCAAAGCCAACAGCAATGTGGCATTGTGGACAAATGGCTGTTTTGTTGCAGGACCAAAGTTAACATCTCCATGTGGTGCCACAGAGGCTCCAGAAGATGTGGCTGGTGGCCTGGAGATACCTCAAAACTCTCTAGCACCAATGTGGGTGATGACCTCTGTGCAGAGAAGCAAGCATAAATTTCCAAGACATACCTAGCAAAAACTGTTTAGTTACAAATAGAAGTGTGGCAAGAAAGGGAAAATAAAGGCAATAAGTAAGAGTTCGTCTAGGAGAGTTAAAGGCAAGTGTGAACTGAAGGCAGAACAGCTGCATTACAGCCCTACAAGCAGTGGAGCTGATTATGAAATAGAAGTGTCTGTGCTTATGATCAGTGTATCAGTAATAAAGAGAGCTCAGTATATAGATAGGCCTTGTGATTCATTTGCTTCCTGCTCTAGCAGAATCCTAGTAAGGATGGAGCAAAGCATTATCTTTGCTATGAAACAGGCAATTAGGCTTATCTGCAAGGGCTGCATTCCAAGTCAAAAACACCAAACTTACCACCTATGTGGAAAAACGCAAAGCAGAAAGAGGAAGACCAAAATTAGAGGAAATCAGAGGGGTTGGAGGGAACACAATGACACACCCATGGATATAATACAAGCAGGAGTCTGGCAAATACTACAGCTGCATATACACAACTACACATTGTCAACTGCCAGTGGGATAAGCCTCCAAAGTTACACACAGCAACAGCAATGATAGGTCAGAGCCAGATCGTTTATTCTAGTACCTACTGAAGACCGTAAGGGCCCACTAAAGCATTGCAGGGAGCAATGGAAATTGTTGTCAGGCTGATGCACGACCATTATTTGGTCTCTCTCCCTGGACGGTGAGGCCAGGCAGGCTGTAAAGCAGGAGCCCCCAGGCTGCTCACCACTCTGGGGAGTGGGATACCTGTGCAGAAAGACTCAGGTGTGCTCAAGAGCCACGTGACTCAAGCCACGGTGCTAAGAGACAAACTGGGGCACATTCCTGTACCCCCTACTCATATTCACACATGACTGACACACCCTTCAGTAGGGAAGGCTAAGCCTTCAGAGAAAAAAAATTCTTCACAACTCCCTACCCTCTCCTGCTTCCACAACCTTCAGACAAAGGCATTCAGTTAATGGGAGATGGGTCTCAGAACTCCTTGTGAACACTCAAGTCTTCGTTTTATTACCTGCAGCCCCACAGGGGCTAAGCAGTCCATTGAGACAGACCCAGGGTACCTCCATGTCCTGATGCCCAATCTAACACCCTTAACATGTAAAAGTTCCCAAGGGACACCCTTCTGGAAGAGCTCTTTCAAGTGCCTCTTTCAAGTGCCAGAGAGAAGACTCAGAGTCGCTTGGCTGAAGTCACTGTTTTTGCACACTATCGTGCTATGCTTCCTGTGTTTTTACACACTCCATCCTAACTCCAGGGCAGAGGAAGCCTCCCATCAGCATGGGAATACCTTGCATAGCAGGTGCATTGCACGATGGGTGCTGAAATATCCATCCTCAGGCTACTGGCACCCTGGAGCAGCATGACTAGGAGAACTCAAACCAGAATACTATTTCACCCAGGCAGGCAGTGGGGAGAGGTGTGCAGTGCAGGAACACAGGGCTCCCACTCAGCATGCCCACATCCCCCCTCCATTCTCTTGGCTCTGAGTACACCTATCATTTGTCTGTGCAAAACTCTGCTTCCACCAGATCTGCCCCCTGCAACTGAATGTCTGCAATCATCACCTTCCCTTTGTGACCTTTCCAAAACTTCTTCACCTCTCATCTTTATTCTGCCTTCCCACATGTTTGTACATACTGTAAAGGGGAAGCCAATCCCAAGTACAGCTTCCCAGGTCAGGGCCTGCTGCAGGAAGGATGGTAAGCACACCAGAAAGACAGGCCTGAGGACAGGGAGTATGCTCAGACATTATGGCAACACCAGGCACAATGCCAGCTTACACATGACTGATCAAGGCATGCTGGAAAGGCCTGCCCAGGACAACAGCCTGGGAGTGCAGCCTTCTCACTGTCTGCTGTCTGCAGGGGCTTTAGAAGAAAGCCACCAGCACAGGGCCTACCACAAGATCACCACATCCCAGCATGGTGTAGATAGGGGCAGTCTACACAGCTGTGCGTACTCACATGGCCATGCAGGTCTGTGTTCAGCAGCATCATGGCACACGTGAGACAGTGAACTCCATCTGCAAAAAGAGAAATAGCCAGAGTCACATGCAAAACCACATCTGGACCTTTAAGAAGCTGAAACTGAGACTCGTAGACTAATTGACTCTGCTCCCTTTATAATAATCTGTTATATCAAGAAATACACATAATTGAGTAAATGAGCAATGAGGTCATCACACAGCTGCCAAACCAGAACAGTCTTTCTTTTATCTTTTAGTAACTGTCAAAACTGTCTTGCAGCACCCATGGATGAGGCAAGCAAGACAGGAAATCATGCTATCACTCTTAGCTTGCTAATACCAATATTACAGTCTGAATCAACATCTTCTTCTTCATTTACTTCAGTGCAGAAAGGGTAAAATATATTCGTTCTTGTGTAAAGAGTGGGTGCAGCAGGGTATCCTGTTTTTCTCCCCCAATGGCTCAGTCCTCATTCAGAGCTTAATTAGACCTAATTTTGGAGAAGCACAGTCAGTTATTTATGCTGCCTTGGCTCCATGCTGGGTAGAGAGCACTCCAGGGGTTTCTAAGCTGGTCCTGTGGCCAGGGCCCTCAGCAATAAGCCCGATTCATGGAACCACAGAATAGAGTTGGAGGACTGAGAGACTGAAGGAAATGATTACTGGCTCAAAACAACTGAAATGTGTGTGTAGGGGGAGCAGCTCTGCAAAAAATGGGATGGTGCACTGCTCCACACTCCACTCCCTGGAGCCTCTAGTTCAAAACTGCCACCAATCACTGGCACATTGAAAGCAATGCCCCACACCCTGCCCTGGAGCCCCAGTCAACCTCATCTGGGGTAGCCAGATGACTGGAAGCCCCCCCAGGGGTTGCTTACCACAAGAAGCCAGAGCAGACCCCAAGATGTGTGATTGCGTCCCTATTGTCTTTGGATTTTAGGGAAGCTGAAACCCTACTAGGATCCAGGGCAGTAGCTATATCTTGTTTTTTGCTCTTTCTTTTTTCTGTTTTTCTTCTTTTCTACTCCTAATTTCCATCTTCTGAAATATGGGTAATTAAGGTTGGATGAGTAAGTCAATGCTCCGTGAAATGTTTTATTTTGATTGAATGTTTGTTTTAAATTTTGCCAAATTCCTGAACTTCTAAGGTTTGCTAGGAAAGTTTGGTTGTCAATATTCTGTGAACTTTTGTCAAGTTCTTTGTGCCCACCTCAGGAAAAAGTAGTAGCACTTTAAGCCCTTTTTGAATAAACTTTCCAAGCAAGTTTAGAAGTCACCCTACAAGGATCACTAAGTCCAACTCCTGGCTCTGCACAGGACACCCCCAAGAATCACATCATGTGCTTGAAAGCATTGTCCAAACACTTTTTGAACTCTGTCAGGCTTGGTGCTGTGACTACTTGCCTGGGGAGCCTGTTCCAGTGCCCAACCACCCTCTGGGAGAAGAACCTCTCTCTGATGTCCAACCTAAACCTCCACTGACACAAGTTTAAGCCATTCCCTCAGCTCCTGTCACTGTCACCATAGAGAAGAGATCAGTACCTGCCCCTCCTCCTCCCCTTGTGAGGAAGCTGTAAACTGCAATGAGGTCTCCCTTCAGTCTCCTCTTCTCCAGGCTCTGCAAACTATGTGATCTCACTGCTCCTCCTCATTTGTCTTCCCCTCTAGACCCTTCTCCACCTTTATATTATTTTTCAGGATACTTTCTGATAGCTTTGTATCTTTCTTATATTGTGGTGCCCAAACTGCACATAGTACTAAGATCCTAGGTTAAGTGTGTAGGATTTAAATGCTTACTCAGGATCCGAAGCTGCAATTTCCCTCTTGCACCCTGGACTAGAGTAAGGCAGCCATGTCATCAGGCAAGTCATTATTTCACTCTGGACATGATGCACTCGTTCTACCTGATTGCCTGCAGTGTCTTGAAATAAGAAAGGCAATAGGCAGAGGACAGAAACAGTACAGGAGCAGACCTGTCTTAGTCCCAACTCCTTCCCTCCCCTGCACGACAGCCAGTAAAGCTGAAGAGGTGCAAGTGCCCAAACATCATCTCAATGCAACATGGGCAGGTCACAAAGCAAGGGGTAACGAGGCGCAGTAGTACTCCAAGTGTAGCAGCTCCTTCTCACTTACACTTGAAATTAAAGGTACAACTAAACCAATAACTGCCTTCTTTTTCAACCTCCTCCTTCAGTGTGTGAACAGTGTGTGCTGCAATCACAGGGCTACAAGGCTCTGCCAGCATGTCTGGCTGAACACAGCAGTTATGCTAACAGACAGTTTGTCCTCTTCTGCAATCTCAGTTTTCTCAGGTTTGATTATGTGCTTGTTTGTTTCCATCATTACTTCCCAACTGACTGAAAACATTGGCAAGGAGGAGCACTCTGATGTTAGCTAGTCAAGATGAAACCATGCCAGAGTCTGGATACAGCACCCAAAATTCACCCCCACAACTGGCAAGAACTGGCATGCCTGTTGCCAGTACATGCAGACACAAGCACTGAATGGAGCACAGAAAGTGAACAGCCTCTCCTCCACCTGACATGGGACCTATTCTTGTCCACATGAGTGCAGCTGGAGTACAAGTACCCACACACCAAAGCCAGTGAGACCAGAAATTACAACTGAGGACAAATCTGGAGGTGCCATAACTGAGGATTAATATTGAGGAGGGCTAAACACTGTTCCTGCTGAGGGTTTCGATGCTTACCAGAGACAGTCTTTAAAGTGTGGTACAGTGACTACATAGCTTCATTTTCCAGGCATATACTGTATGTGCTATTGAAGGTGAGAATGAAGGAAGACTGCAAAAAGCAAAGATCTCAGTATCAGAAACAAAGTTACCTTGAGAAGAAATGGCATTTGGGTTGCACTGGTAGTATCTGCTGGAGAAGTGGATTAAAACTCTCTCTCGTTCCTGAGTTTCTCCAATAAGCAAAAAGGCCTTAAAGAAACTCCTAAAAGAGCAGTGGAAAAAAAAAAGTGAAATTAAGGTAATAAATCTCTTTTTGTTTCACACAGTGCTCAGAGCAAAGCACACATCACAGCAAGAAGTACGTAAGCACACATTCAGTTCCAAGGAGCCTTTCTAGGAAATTGGGCTATCATTCTGCGTGCAATTAACTCCAACATTATAGTAAATGAAGAAAGCTTTCAATTACCACTGGTCTCAGCCACAGAATATACAAAATAATAAGTAATTCACCATTTAAAAGAACTGTTCTTACTTTTAATTTTCTTTTCATTGGGCAATGAACTGGAACATGTGTCTTTTATGCATGACAAGATATCCAGGATGTTCTCTATTGTCTTCTAATTGCCCACCACCCCTGCACCTTTTAACTTTACTTCATTAATACTGTTCTCCAAATCAGAGAAGCTACTCCAGGTGGTGAAGTCAAGCAAGTGCACAGCACTCACAGCTGACAGCCAAAGTGTGGTCACTTATCAGAGTGGCCAGGACCACATCAGTCAGGGAGCAGTGTGACTACTTGATCTGCAGAAAATATCTGAGCAAAAGGTCAGAAGACTTGCAACATTTCCCACTGAGCTTCAACTGGAGGAGGAGTAACTTGGCCCTCCTGAGGTTCTTGCTCATGAGAGCCCAGGGTGCAGGGCTGGTGCATATCTGGGCACACCCACTGTATATAGCCAGCAAGCCTGTGCAGAGAGGTGGGGAGGACACATATCTTTCACTTCTATTCTCCTACTTGAACACCCCTCCTCTTAACCAGACTGCAATTCTTCCCATTAGAAAAACACGTCTCACAGCCAAAGATGACCTTCTGCATTCATTTATCAGGATGCTTCTAAGAAAATACTGAAAACACAAAACTTCTGGATCTGAAGTAAGAAGACATACAGAATGACTGTCTAATAGACAATTTTTAAACATGCCATGAGACTGAAATTAACACCAGATCTGAGAGGAATGGAATATATTCCTGGAACATTCAAATTTATCTAGTCTCGATGCATAAACTTTAGTTTTTTCTCTCTGATGTAAGGTCAGAGACAAGCTGTACTTGCAACAATCTCACACCCACACAGAGTGTGATCTGCCTGGTAATAACTTAATTTCACACATAATGTATTGCAAATAATCCAATTCACAAGTAGATGCAAGTGAATCTTCACAGGGTTTCTCTGTCCTTCCTACTTTGTGCTCCGGTCCTGGCTGTGGCCCAGGACAGAGTTAATTTTTAATATAAGGGCTGATTTATTTCTGATCCTCTTGAAGGGACCTCCAGCTCATATTTACAAGAAGTGAGCAACATGTACTATTACTAGAACTACAGAGTCCCCAGCCAGGTTAGAAGAAAGGGACAATCAGATCTATTGGACTGTGTGGATCCAGTGCCCTGACACATCAGACACAAAGGAGTGTAAGGCTTTAGCTCACACCAGCACATGATGTACTCTGATGCCATCAAGATATGTGGGGACAGAATCCATCTCTTTCTGGGGTGTCAATGGGATCCCAACAGCTGACTGTACTGGAAGGTGGAGAGAGCATGGCTGGAAATGAATGGCAAAACCACCCCACTGCGACTGGCCCAGAGGCCTCATGCATCCTTGGCATAGGATACCTCAGAAGAGGGTATTCCAAGGACCCAAAAAGGCATTGTTAGGATTTTTGGGATAGCTGCTGTGGAGAAAGAGGAAATGAGACAGCTGAATACCTTGCCTGGTCTCTCAGAAGACCCCTCTGTTTTGGGACTGCTAAGGGTTGAAGNGCCCAACATGCTGTGACTTCAGTATGAGCTGGAGTCCAAAGCAGACAAGTGGTGCCACCATCGACATTGCTAACATGTTTTTCTCCATTCCTTTAGCAGCAGGGTGCAGACCTCCATTTTTTACCCAGAGGGGTGTGACCCATACACCTGGAACCAACTTCCCCAGGGGTAGAAACAAAACCCCATTATTTATCCTGGACTACTCCATACTACACTGGAAAAGGAAGTGGGGAAAAGGGTGAGGTCCTAGAACACTTCTAATATATTGACAACATGATCATGCAGGGCAGCACAGCAGGATTTTTTGAGAAAGGTGAGAAGACAATCAAAATCAGCCTGAAGGCTGGTTTTGCCACATAGCAAAGTAAGGTCAAGGGACCTGCCCAGAAAACTCAGTTTTTAGGAGTAAAATGGCAATATGGATGTCATCAGATTCCAATGGACATGGTCAATGGAACAGCAGCTGTATCCCCACCAACCAGCAAGACGGAAATACAGGTTTTCCTAGGCGCTGTGGGTTTTTGAAGGATGCATATTTCAGATTACAGTCAGGTTGTAAAACCTATCACGTGATTGCAAAGGAGAACAATTTCAAGCAGGGTGCTGAACAATAATGAGATTTTGAACAAATTAAATAGAAGACTGCTCATGCAGTAGCCTGTCAGGACACTACAAGATGTAAAAAATATGCTCCACAGTGCAGGCGGGAAGAATGGTCCTTCCTGGAGTTGCTCGCAAAAGGTACATGTGGAGACTCGACGACGACCCCTGGTGTTCTGGAGTTGGGAATACAAACATTCCAAGCCCCACTGAAACAGAACTGGCAACTTATGAAGGGTTTGGAGCTGCCTCAGAAGTGACTGACACCAAAGCACAGCTCCTCCTGGTGCCCCAGCTGCCAGTGTTGGGCTGGATATTCAAAGGGAAAGTCCCTGCAACACATCCATGCCACTGTGGAGTAACTGGATTGCTCTGACCACACAGCAAGCTTGAACAGGAAACCAAATCAAACAGGGGTCTTGGAAGCCATCACTAACTGGCCTGAAGGTGAAAATTTCAGACTGCCATCATCAGAGGAGGAGGAGAAGATGACACATACTGCAGCAGCCCCACACAATAAGCTACCTAAAAATGAAAAGGAATACGCTTTCTTTATTGACAGTTCCTTTTGTATCACAGGGACAAATCAAAAATGGAAAGCAGCTGTAGAGAGCCCTATATGACAAGTCACAGAAGCTATTGAAGGAAAAGGTGGATCAAGCCAGGCTGCAGAGCTGAAAGCTCGTTTAGGCATCACTGAATGAGAGAACGGCCAGCAATCTACCTCTACACTGACTTGTGGACGGTGGCAAATGCTGTGTTGGGGTGGCTGGACTGACAGAAAAAGCTAATCAGCATTGGAGAGGGAGGGAAACTCAACTGGGCTGATGAATCATGGCAAGAACTCACTGGCTTGGTAGAGAAGCTGGGTGTAGAAGTACATCATGAGATGCACGTGTCCCCAAGAGTCAAGCTACTGAAGAACATCACGACGATGGAGAGGTGGATCAGGCCACCATGATTAAAGTGTCTCTGGTTAATCTGGACTGGCAATGTAAGAGCAAATTACTGCTGGCTCAGTGGGCTCACAATGCCTCAGGTCATCAGAGAAGAGATGCAACATACATGTGGGCTTGTGATCAAGGGGTGGACTTAACCATGGACACTGCCTCCCAGTTACCCACAACTGTGAAACACATGCTGCCATCGAGCAGGCCAAGCAGGTAAAGCCCCTCTGGTATGGTGGGCAATGGCTGAAATACAAACATGGGGCAGCCTGGCAAATTGGTTACATCACACAGCTACACACCCACCAAGGCAAGCACTACATGCTGACATGTATGCAAACAATCACTGGATGTCTGGAGATGAACCTCGTGCTTCATATCAGGGCCCAAAACACAATCCTGGGCCTTGAAATGCAGCTTCTGTGGCAGCATGGCAGCCCAGAAAGAATTGAGTTGGACTAACAGGACTCATTTCAAAAAGAGCCCCATAGATACATGAGCCAGAGAGCACAGGATTGAGTGGGTATAACATATTGCCTAATATGCACAAGCCTCTGAGAAAATTGAACAGTACAACAGACTATTAAAAATGACACTAAAAGCAATGGGTGATGGCACCTTCAAACATGGGGATCTGCTTTTAGCAAAGGCTACTTCATTAGTTAATACAAGAGGCTCTACCAATCAAGCTGGTCCTGCCCAATCAAAACTTCTATGCTGTAGCAGGGGAAAAAGTCTCTGTGGTATATACAAGAAATGCTTTAGGGAACATGGTCTGGATTGGTTCTACCTTTTTGCAAAGGTAAATCCATCCATGGGATTGGTTTTGCTCAAGGACGTGAGGGCACTTGATGGGTAATGTAGAGGGATGGGGAAATATGAGGTGTACCCCAAGGGGATTCAATTTTTGGGTGAGAATGGTCTGTAATGTTCAATTGTACAATACTGTTTGCTGAATGGCACTGCCACTGTATGCCATAACTACTGTGGAGAATGAATATGGTCTGCTCCAGATATACCAGTCATGAGCTCCTGATGCAGACTGCAACCAGCCAAAAATACAGCAGTCCTCCTGCCCTGGAAGACATCTAGAACAGATAGAACCCATAGTCATGGACTAAATGAACTTAACAGACATCTTGAAAGGACAGCCACTGACTATGGAAATGACACTCATGCCTGTGTTTATATATATACACACAAATATATGTAGCTGGGAGGTGTAGGACCTGGACATGATATAGATGGTATAAGATAAGGGGTGGAAAACATACTGATTCTGGCCAGGACAGTTAATTTTTGCAGTAGCCAGGAGAGGCATGCCTAGGAGCCTGATGTTGCTCTGTACCACCTCAGGTCATGCGCAGGGGTAGTAGGGGGAGGCATCCCTTCTGGTCAGGTAGCATGGTGGAGCAGTCGAGGTATTGCTGGTTTCCACATGGTGAGTGCTTGCATGTGGATCACTCACCTCTTCTGTACACTCTGTTATTGTCACTGTTATCCTTCATTTTCTTATTTCATTTACTGTTTCCAGTAAATTGTTTTATCTCAACCCTCCATTTTTGCCTTTTGTGCCTCCAGTTCTCCCCTCCAGATGCCCCATGGAGAGGGGGGAGGGGAGCAAGTGGAGCATGTTTTCGAGTGTTTCAGTGGGATATTAAATTGGGTAATACTGTTCTTAAACCCACAACAGCTCTCAAGGTACATTTTGAGAATTAGCCGTCTTTCTGTCTCCTACCCCAGTCTGGGCTCTTTCCAGCAATACTTCCTGCTCATGCCAGGCACCACTGACCTACACCGTCTTCTCCTCTGAAGCATGTTTATCCCCTTGGAAGCTGACTTGGAGAGGCAACTGATAAAAGAATATTGGTAAATAACAAGGCAGTTTCCTCAGTCTCAGAGCACAACGCTTCAGCCAAGGGCCACAGGGATGAGTTGTTGCCCACCAGCAAGAACAGAGAACATAGAACACACTGAGCTGGAAGGCACTCAACAAGGATCATTAAGTCCAACTCCTGGCTCTGCACAGGACACCCCCAAGAATCACACTGTGTGCTTGAGAGCACTGTCCAAACACTTCTTGAACTCTGTCAGGGTTGGTGCTGTGACCACCTCCCTGCGGAGCTTGTTCCAGTGCCCAACCACCCTCTGGGTGAAGAACCTCTCTCAGATGTCCAGCCTAAACCTCCATTGACACAAGTTTAAGCCATTCCC